>CM035439.1:6747247-7012247 GCA_020310875.1 Ceratopteris richardii
ATAGCCTTGATTAATGATTTGGAGAATAAGGTAACTAATCATGTAGTTCAAACAGGTGATAATACAAAGCACAATGTGAAGTCAATTGGATCAGTGAAGGCCAAGGATGGAAGTAGTCTTCTGATTAAGGTCTTGTATGTACCTACAATTCCAAAGAATCTGATAAGTGTAGGGCAAATTGTTGAAAAAGGTTATGAAGTAAGGTTCACTAATGATGGAGTATTTGTGGAAGACCCTAGCAATGGGTATAAACAAATTGTTTCATGAAAGAAAGAAGGAAGACCCTTCACATTGAAAATTCAAGGTAATGTTGGTCATCCCTTATTCAGGTATGGAGGACATAAGATCTCTGAGTTAGATCTCTAGCATAAAAGGCTTGGAAATTTCAATGAAAGAGGTATTAAAGATATGGTGAACAATGGTTCAGTGCTTGGATTGCCTAATGTTGTAGGTCAACATATGACATACAGATATGAGGCATGTCAATTAGGTAAGGCTCATAAGCAATCATATTCTAAGCATGGTTTCATGTATTTAGAGAAGCTTGAGTTGGTACACACAGATCTGTGGGGACCATCAAAGATACTATGTGATTTATGTTGATGATGCTACCAGGTGGATCACTATATATGTGATCAAAGATAAATCAGAGGTATTTAATACATTTAAACATTATCATGTGTATGCAGAAAGAACCACAGGTCTGAAGTTGAAGAGACTAAGGTCAGATGGAGGGAGAGAGTATTTTTCTAATGAGTTCAGTGATTATTTATGTGATGCAGGTATAAAAAGGGAAGTTACTTGCAGGTATGCTCTTCAACAAAATAATTTAGTAGAAAGGAGAAATAGAACTCTTGTTGAGTTTGCAAGATCAATGATGAAGGAGAAACATTGTCCAAATTATTTGTGGGTTGAGGCTGTAAATACAATTACATACTTGGTTAATAGGTTACCATGTAAAGCCTTGCAGGGTATGACACCATATGAAGCTTGGTGGGGTAAAAGACCTACCTTAGATCATTGCAAAGTATTTGGATGTTTGGCTTATGCATATGTGCCATTTCAGTTGAGGCATAAATTGGAACCTAAAGCTGAAAAGTATGTGTTCATTGGATATGATGACAAGCAAATGGGTTATAGGTTATGGAGTGTACTCACAAAGCAATTCCTTGTATCAAAGGATGTTATGTTTGATGAGCAAGGTACTTGGTCTGCAGGTACAATCAATAATCATGCAGGTGACGAAGAAGTTTTGAATCAAAAGAAAGGTAAATCAAAGGTTCATATATTTGATGAAGAAGAGAACAATGAAGTACAAGTTGAAGTTGAAGAAGTGCCAAGGTTTGATCCAGAATGTGATGAACCAGAAACTTCAAAAAGTGGAGAACTCAGAAGGTCATCAAGACACAAATGGTAATCTACAAGGTATAGCTATGACACTTCTTTTTTGACTACTAGAGATTATGCTTACATGGTGAAAGCAGATGAAGACCCTTCTACATATGAAGAGGCAAAAGGTAGGGAAAATTGGGAGAAAGCTATGCAGGAAGAGTATGATGCATTGATGGAGAATGAGACTTCGAATTTGGTTCCTAAACCAAATGGTCAAAAGATCATTAGATGCAAATGGGTCTACAAGACAAAGAGGTATGCAGATGGAAGTGTGTCTAGGTATAAAGCTAGACTTGTTGTGAAAGGCTATGCTCAGACATATGGTATGGATTATGATGAGACCTATAGTCATGTGACAAAGATGACAACCATCAGGACACTCATAGCTATTGTTGCATGTAAAGGTTGGAGATTATGTCAATTAGATGTGAAGAATGCTTTTCTTAATGGTTATATTTCAGATGATGTTTTCATGGAGCAACCACAAGGGTTCAGAGATAAAAGGTATTCATAATATGTATGTAAGCTCAAGAGAGCTTTGTATGGTTTGAAGCAGGCCCCAATGGCATGGAACTATAGACTTGTTAAGTTCTTAAAGGAACTTGGTTTCCAAGTATCTGAAGCATATAGTAGCTTGCTTGTCAAAGCAAGTGATGATGGGTTCATTTACATGTGCATATATGTTGATGACATAATGCTTACAGGTACAAATGAGAAGGGCATACAAAGCCTCAAGAAACAAATGGAGAAAGAGTTCAAGATTAGTGACTTGGGAGACTTGTCATATTTCTTGGGCATGGAGATCTCATATACTCAACATGGAGTGTATGTAACTCAAGAAAGGTATTTGAGGAACTTGTTGATCAAGTTTAAAATGGAAGATTGCAGGGTAGCACCCACTCCAATGGAGGTGAATCAAAAATTGAGCAGATGTGGAGGAGAAGAATTCAACGATATGAAGCTATATAAAAGTCTGCTTGGTAGTCTAATCTATGCATCTCTAACTAGGCCTGATTTGTCATATGTAGTTGGGGTGTTGTCTAAATTCATGCATTGTCCTAGGAAAGAACATTGGGTTGCAGGACAAAGAGTATTGAGATACATTAAGGGTACACTCAAGGAAGGTAATCTTGATGATAGGAGATCAACATATGGATACTTGTGTTATGTGGGAGATAAGTTAATCTCTTTGTGCTCTAAGAAGCAACATACAATAGCTTTATCATCTACAGAAGCAGAGTATAAAGGACTAAACATATTGAGATTGAGTATCACTTCTGAAGAGAGAAGGTGATTGATAAGTATACTGAAGTCATACATACTTCAACAAAAGATGAGATTGCAGATATGCTAATCAAAAGCTTGGACGGACCAAAGCTATAGAGGTTCAAAGACATGGCAGGTATAAAGAAGATGGAGAAAACCTCAATTGATGATTGAGGGGGAGCTGTTGTTGCATGACAACCATCAATTGATGTGTTGGAAAAAGATTTGAAGTCAAAAGAGGAAGCAAAGATCAATACATGAAGATGGGAGTTAGAGCATAATCAGAGAATAAAGGCTTGTATATATATGTACATTAAACATACTTATACTTATATAATGGTTAGGAGTTTGTACATAACACATATATATATACAAGTAGAAAAGTTAGGGTATGTATGACAGATGATGAATTAGAGGTTGTGAGAACCATTAGACACTTGAGAATTGAAGTGAACATCTCTCATCATTCAGATGTAAATTTTCAGAGTAAAGGAAAAAGTTGCACCCCATATTTTTGCTGTGTTCTCCTTCTGTGCTTGATCACTTTAGAAATCCTTTTGTAGATGTCGAATTCCATAGGTAATGCTTCTATGTTTAATATTTAAGAAGCCTAATTGTAAACAAACTGAGAGAATTATTTGTAGGCACATTTGTATGTGAAGAAGTGATGAGTGTCTTCTGAAATAGGTGCAATCTCAACGGTCAAAGAATTGATCATTTCTTAGTGCATAGTGTAAAGTTTTGCATAGATGAGGAGTCAAAATCTAAGTTCAAAGTTAAGCCATATATGGCTAAAAGAATTTGATTAAATGGGTTCTACTTTGGGAGACCCATGTGTTAGAAGTTGCAGGTGTCAAAGTGGACTATACAGGAGGAAAGTTTCACACATAGGTTGATTGTCTGGATCATTTCTCAAGATCTTTACTACATCTTTTGAGATGATTTAACTTATAGAAGGTGCAAAAACATTATTCAACACCTCATACAAATTTTCATTGAAAACTTTACACATTTGGTTAGTCAATGAGTGAGTAATGTGCAGCAGACTTTTCTGAGTAGTGATTCTCTTCACAGTTAGTGAAAGTCTTGATAGTTTGGAACTTGTCTTCCAAATTGGTTGAAAGTTTTAAGTTATTCTTGATATAGAAGTGTTCTAACATCAAGGATAGCTTGTCTTTTGGAGATTAACACTCTCCATCAATTCTAGCTCAAGGGTATAATCCACCATGTGTGTAAGATCTTTTAGATTTTGAATAAGCTAGTAGACCCCTTGCTTAGCAAGCCCCCTACTTGCTTCAATGATTTCACTTAACTTTGTATCCATATCTAGCTCACAAATATCTTTGTGTACAAACCAAATAGCTCTGAGTGATAACAAGTAGGTTCCCTTATCAAATCATACGCGTTTTTTGTTATCTTTGATTTGTTAGAAAGTTATTCATGTCCCGTAAAGTTTTCTCAAAGCTTGTGTTCAATCTTTCTATATTCTCAAAGAAAAAGTTCTAGAATTGGCTAGTGATTTGTAGTGAGCATTTTGAGTAAGATAGCTTGCATTAATAGTGTCATTAAGTGTAGTTTATGTGTGCAAAAGCTCGCCGGTTCAGTCCTTAGAGTTCAAAGAACCATTCATTTGTGTAAACTATGGTTTTGCGAGTGTGATCGTGAGGCCACCTATGATTCCAGGCTACATGGGGAACGTGATTCTTCTCCCATCAACGTAGATTCTGATGAGCTATGATAAAATGTAAGAAGTTATAACACAATCCTAGAGATCAATAGAAAAATTTTAAGAAAACTATAGAGAGAGAGAGAGGTAGAGTTAGAGATAGAAAAGTCAAATTCTCAAATTGTCAAGAACAATGTGGATACAAAGTTGGTGTTTTCCACTTCTGCACTACTAATATGGATCTTAGGTGGTGATCAAGACAAACTCTAGCTTAAGAGATTACTAGTGTGCTAGGGTGTATAGAGCTTCACATATTCAATGCTTATGTAGCTATTAAAATGTGAGTCGTTATACATAAGTGTAGCTCTGAGAGACAAAACACTTGGCACAATATAATATGACACAAAATCTCCATGAGTGGAAGTCCTACCATTTTGATAGCATGCACACAAATTTTGCATAATCATATGCCATAGGTTGTGTCTAGAGTGATTGAGCTAGCACTGAAATATCTATTGATTATTCTTGAGTATTCTGATAGTAAAGGTAGTGCTTGAAAATTTGTTCTAGCAAGATCGCAACTCATGGAAAAACCTTTTTACAAGTGATCAAAAATGTTTTCTTTTCAAAAATGCAACATCTTCATTGTTTTCTTCTTTATTGCTTTCCAAATCTAGCATTGTTTTCTTCTTTATTACTTTTCAAAAGTAGGTTGCACTCAAGCGAAAGAAGAACATTTCTATAGACATAAAGAAACAAAAAATAAATCATTTAACCATCGATAGAAATATGTACGTGTGGTTCTTGTTTCATAACATAGTTTCAATGTTAGGTCCTTTTTCATAAATAAATATAAAAATCCTTCCTATGGTCTCTTACAGTTCAGTGCATTTCCAATTGAACTTCTGCACTCAAGTAATTACTTGCAATGAAAGAAAGCATAAAGTTCCCTTTATCTCGACTTAAACTAAAATAGAGTGAAGGATCCCACCATACCGTTAAGCAAAGATGATCCTTTTCTATGTGAAATGGGTAGAAGACTGTTATTAGGTAAAGCAAAATTAATATGCCGAAAAATAATATTTTTCTTTCTTAGATGAAAGCTTCGTAAGTTAATAGTTCACCAAAAATATAGAGTTTAATGTTCCTTCATTTCACAAAAGCGTAGAATCCTACAAAGGACAATGACTTCTTTCAATGGATATATATTTTGAAGCTTCTTCAAGTTTTTCTTTTTTCTATTTTTGAACCATTTATTATGAAAAGTTCATCCGAGCATAAATGATGCAAAAGCATCACTGATAACACACATTCCTCGAAAACAAATACACAATCCACATCCGAGCAGTCCTGCTCACTCTGACTTTGCATGGGACCAAGGACACACACAAAATGTACATGTAGAGAATCTATTCAAAACTATATATACACACATTGGACTAAGGTATACTCCCGCATATGTATAAGCTCTTTTAGATTTTAAATATGCTAGTAGACCCCTTTCTTAGAAAGCCCCTTGTTTGCTTGAGTGATTCCACTTAACTTTGTGTAGCCATATCTAGGTGACGAATTTCTATGTATGAGCTAGATAACTCCGAGCGTTCAGTAAGTTTGCCTTATCAAAATCATAATCATTTCTTTTGATCTTTGGTTTGTTTGAAAGATATTCTTTTCTCATATAGTTTTCTCAAAGCTCATGTTGAATCTATGCATATTCAAAGAGAAATAGTTCCAAAAGTGAGCATTGTTGTGTGTGTATGCTTAGTGAATGCTATAACGTGTCTATCTTGGAGGTATTGATTCTCAAGGTAGGAGTAAGAATTATCTTGAATTTGAAAAGTGCACACATGACAGCCTCAAGCCAGGAACTATGTGGTAAAGCCTGGCTCTTGACCATACACCTTGCCATCTTCATGAGTGACCTGTTCTTTCATTTAGCAACTCCATTCTGTTGAGGTGTATATGGCACTGTATACTGGTGTTTTATCCCACGTTTAACCATAAATGCATTAAAATCAAAAGACATATATTCCCCCCCTCGATGTGAACAGAGGGTGCCCATTTTACATGTTGACAGATTTTCAGCCAAAACCAAAAACTGTTTGAAGCACATGAACACTTCGGACTTTGCCTTCAATGGATATACCCATGCATGCCTGGAAAAATCATCAATGAAAGTCACGAAGTAAAGATAATTCCCAAAAGAAGGTGTCTGCATAGGACCACATACATCACTATGTAGAAGCTGCAATTTCTGAGTAGCCCAAACTGAACCATCTTTTGGAAAGGATGAACGCTGCATTTTGCCCAAAATACAGCCTTCACAAACATGTTTTCCAGGTGCCTCAAGTTTGGGCAAAGAGGACACCATTTCACATTTCTGGAGGCGTAGCAAACTAGCAAAATTCAGATTACCAAATCTGCATGCCAAAGCTTTGCATCGAACATAGCCTGAGAATCATTTACTGCACATGCCAAATCATTTACAGATCTTTCATAGTCTATGAGCTTATACAGCCCACGACATAAAATGCCAGAAGCAATAATCACATCGCCATTTGAAAGATCATGAACTGTACACCTGTCATCAACAAATTTTCACAACCAAGCCAATCTTGGCTAATGCAGAAATTGATCACAAGTTCTTCTTGATCCCTGGCACAAATAAAGCATCTGACAAAGTGAAAGAACCACCATCAGAAGTAGTCAAAGAGATCTTACCAACTCCCATAATAGGATACGAGGAGTTGTTGGCACATATAACAGTATTCCTTGTAGGGGCAGGCTCGAGTGAAGAGAAGAAACTACGTTGTGAGGTAATATGTTTGGTAGCCCCACTCTCAAAATACCAAACATCTGAGTCTATTGCAGACATGCACTGCTCATGAGAAGATGGGTCAAAACTACAGACAGTAGTAAATGCCCATTCTTCTTCCTGCACAAGATTAGCAGACTCTGTTTTTTGTGTAGAGGCCTCTGCAACAACCATTCAAGCCTCTTTCTTCTTTTCCTCTTTAGCAGCCAGTTTTGGACAGTTCTGTATGATATGATCATTCCCTTTACAGTACTTACAAAACAATTTCTGCTTTTCTCATTTCTTCTCATCTTTATCTTCCTTCTTCAAATGTGCAGAATTAGCAGATTTCTGCTTACTAGTTGAAAAGCTCCATTTTCCTTTGCCCTTCTGACTAGCCAGGAAATCTTGATCTGCAACTCGCATAATGGACCTGTTCTACCTGGACTGATCTTCATGCAATAGAACAGAGACTAACTCCTCAAACGATAAGGCATTTGGATTGCCTTTCATCATCAACCAAAGAGTAGAAGCAAAACTCTGATATGAATCAGGAGGACCATTCAGAACCGTATGCACAAGTGAGCTATCTGGTATAACCTCATCAACAGAAATCAAGTGTTCCTTCAAGTCTTTGATCTTCGTTAACAAGTTGTCCATAGAATCACCTTCATTCATGTGCTCACTCTTCAACTGTTTTTGGAGATAAGCAACACGAGCCTCATTCCTAGCTTGTACTATGTGGTAAGTGTATCCCAAGCATCCTTAGTTATTCTACAAGAGTGAATGTGAGGAATAATGGCACGTTTGACAGACAAAGTTATCAATGCATGTGGTTGGGCATCTCAGCCATCCCAGCAAATGTGATCTATAGTAGGTGCAGCAGAAATTGTAGCACGAACAGGAATATGTAGAATATCACCATCTTCGACACCTGCATCAGCTTCAGTACCTGCAGATGTAACAGTTGCAGGTGTGATAGGACGCTTTTCGACACCCTGCACAATGTTCCACAGTCCTTTTGCAACCAACACATGTCGCATCATATAAGCCCATAACGGGTAGTTGGTAACATCCAACTTATCCTCAACAACCAACATACGGAATACATCACTACTTTTAGCCATGGTCGGTGACTAAAATACCCTGATGCAGAAAATTGAGTGTATCTCAAAGAGTTGAACAAAACTGCCCAAACGAATTCCACTAGACCTGTAGCAGACTTTGTGACGCTTACTAGCGAACACAAACTGGTATATACCTTTGGCACAAAAAGATGAAATAGCCTGCACAAGCGCTGCAATAGTGCATTCGAAGGCCAAAACGAGCTCAGATCGCGATTTTTGCACGATAGAATGAAGTTGTTTTGATCTTGAAAACACGTTAAGTATGCTCACCAAAATTCGTGCAATTCTGAGACTGCAACCGGAGGAGTGTCAACGGTGCCCTAGATGAAGCGGCTACCTGCTCTGATACCAATTGTTGGAGATAAACATCTGCGGAAGCATGCAAACAACACAAGGAAGGAGAAGAAGCTTGGAGCTCAACACACAATACTGAATGTATTACTAGAGAATGTAGAAAGATAAGTAGCCCATTAGGGCAATAGACGTATATACAAGCTGGGGGAAAAAACCTCCTAAAGCCCCTATAATAAAAACTTTAGAAAAATATGTGAAGCTTTTCAATTGGTTAAGCATACTAGGTTGCCCTTCAAGAAAAGCAATTATGTGAGCTACTATCCACTTGATCTCGTATGTACACATGTTTGGGGACAAAACAAGTGCAATTCATTGATGATTCCACAAGGATGACGTGGTGTATAAAGCATAAATAATATCTATAGATTCAAGGTGTTCAAATCTATTGCAAAAAAGGAATGTGATAGGTATATCAAATGTTTAGGCCAAGATGGAAGAGGATAACAATTCTCCCATGAGTTCTATCATTTCGTGGAGAAAGATGGCATCAAAAGACAACTCACATGTAAGTACAGGCTATGGTAACATGGTTTTGTAGAGAGGAAGAATAGGTACATTGCAGAATGTTCTAGTTCTATGATGAAGGAGATGGATATCCCTACTTGCTAAATGGATGGTGCAACAACCATAAATATATATACATCATGAAAAAACCTCCCACATTAGGTATACATGCTATAACACCTTCAAAAGCTTGATATAATAGTAGCACGATGTATCACACTTGACAGACTTTGGTTGTACATCTTATTTATAAGGAGGAAGCTTTATACTTGAACAGAAAGGTGTTTCTTTATAGGGTATACAAGTAAGCAAAAGGATTATAGATGATATAACCCCACAGCAAAGAAGCTAAAGATATCAAGGGATGTTAGGTTTGATGAAATGCAACAAACTTGTATGTACATGCTAATGAAAATGAAGAAAGAAAGTTTTCAAGGGATGAACGAGAAAGCTTGGTTCTTAGTGAAATAAAGGATTCAAGTGTTTAAATATCATGGGATAAAGGAACTCCTATATCAAGCAAACTAAGTGATGCAAGGAGTAAGGGCAAGGTGAAAATAATAGAGATAGAAGAAAAGGAAGACTTAGGGATGAAGAGCTCAAATGTAGACAACAAGTATCCAAAACAATGGAATGGTGAGATAAGAATTTTTGTTAGGGTAAGGTATGCAGTTGAAAGAATAACCTATGATTCAGTTATGGCTACACAATATTCTTATATGTGGAGGAACCCACATGCTTTGAAAAAGAAAACACATGTAGGGAATGGCAAGAAGCAATGTAAGAGGAGATCAAAGCCATGAAGGATTTTTCCAGTTGGACTCTTATGCCAAAGAAGAAAGATAGAAAGGTAATTGGACAAAAATGAGTTGAGAAGGTAAATAAGATCTAGATGGTAGAATTGCTAGGTATAAAGATAAGCTTCTAGCCAAATGGTTTGCTTAGTAATATGAAGAGACATTTAGCCCTGTGGCTAAGATGACTACCATCAAAACCATGATTTCTATTGCTGCAATCAAGAATTGGAAGATGTATCACCTTGATGTGAAGAATGAATTTTTGTATGTGGAGCTAGAGAAAGTTGTGTACATGGAACAACCATTACGTGTTGAAGACAAAGTCAAGAATTATTATGTCTGTGGGTTAAAGAAAACACTATATGGTCTCAAGCAAGCCCTATGGGGATGGAACCAAAGTCATGTAGATTATGTTATTAGTTTTGGATACAAAAAAAGCAAAGTAGATCCATCATTTTTCTACAAGAGAGAAGGTGAAGCATATGTATACTTATGTGTATATGTAGATGACTTAATTATCACAAGTGATCATGAAGAAGGTATCAAGGACATTAATTGGAAATTAATCTTGGAGATCTAAGGTATTTCTTAGGTATTGAAGTCATGTACAAGGACAATGGTATTTGTCTTATGCAAAGGAAGTACATCTTGGATGTATTAAATAAGTACGGACTCACATGATGCAAACCATTGAGCAAAGGCCTATGGAGGTAAAAACAAAATTGACTTCAATGGAAGCTAATAAAATTCAAGACCCACTTTTGTACACGTGTATAAAGGGATCATCGAATGATGACACTATTAAAAGGCTTGACGCAGCATATATAGTTGGTGTGTTATCCCAATTCATGCACACACCTAGGGTTCCACATCTACATTCAACTAAAAGGGTAATCAGATACCTCATGGGTAGATGAAATGAAGGACTAGTCCATTGTTTTGAAGGTAAATTGAAGATAAAAAACTAAGCAAATGCTCATTGTGTCGGATCCAAAAAGGATATGAGGATTACAAGTGGATATGCAGTGATGCTTGGGAAGAAGGTCATCTTGTGGATGATACAAAAGCAACCAAGAGCTTCCCTATCTTCCATAGAAGCTAAATACAGAGCCTTATCTCAACTTAGAAGTGAGCTTGTGTGACTCAAGTATCTAATGGAGCTTGTAGGTTTGTCGATCTCAAAATCATGTGTGGTGACATGAGTAGTATATACTTATCTGCCAATCTTGTCTTCCATGCTAGGAGCAAACACATGGTGGTACACTATCACAAGATCAGAGAGAAAGTGTTGGATAAGGAGGTTCAAGTACAACACATAAGTACCAAGGCGTAGTGTGTTGACATATTCATGAAAACAAATCTCAATCAAGCTTATAAAGTTCATAAGAGGCATTGGAATATTGGAGCTTGGATGAAGACATGGGGTTAAAGCTTGAGGGGGAGTGTAAAAAATCTAGCTTCAACCTTAGTATCATTGGACAAAGTAAATGATTGCCACTTCGAGCAATGAGAAGCAAAGAGCTAGCCACAAAAGCTCTAGATCATATTTGAATTCAAAGGCATCTTCATAACAAAAATTTCCCAATAATCTAAGAAACATGATCCCTGACATATAGGTAATCTTCTCAAAACTATATCTACACACATTGTAGTTAGAGTGAAATATCCCACCATACCGTTAAGAAAATATGATCCTTTTCTATGCCAACTGGGTAGAAGAGTGTTATTAGGTAAAGCAAAATTAATTAGCCGAAAAATAAGACGTTTCTGTCTTAATACGTTGATAGCTCAACAAAAATATAGAGCTTAATGTTCCTTCATTTCCCAAGCCTAAAAAATGACAATGGCTATTTTCAATGTGTCTATATTTAACCATCATTTATGAGACGTTCATCCGAGTATATGCGATGCAAAAGCATAAGTGTGTCCAAGCTCCCATAGCCTAGTGGTTGATGCTTTGAATCTCAAGGAGGAAGTCCTAAGTTCAAATCCCGGCTGAACATATCCATGCGTTCCCAAAGATGGCTGTCCATGAAGTTCCCCAAGATGGGTGCCTCTACTTATGAGTTGGGTGTGTGTAAAAAAAAAAAACATAAGCGATAACATACATTTTTCGAAAACAAATACGCAATCCACATCCCAGCACTCATGCTGAGAGTGATTTCGCATGGGCTATACAAATATATACATATGCACAGAGAGCGAGGGAGGGAGAAATATGTACCATAGTATATATACGTACAATAAGGAGAGAGAGAGAGTGATGTACGATAGTGTGTGTGTATATATATATATATATATATATATATATATATATATATATATATATATATATATATATATATATATATATATGACATAAAATCGTGTGCCAGGACAACCTATCATTGTCACAGTATAAATCGTCTTCATTCCTGACGTTTATTAATTAGCTTCTTTGACTAACAGTAGATTCATTATACACGCTTTTATGCTTGTTGAGGAGCTTTGACCACTTATTAAGGTAGCATGTCATCATATATGACATCACACGAATATAGAATCTATATTCCATCTACACACTTTCATGAATTAATTATAGAATCTATATCCCATCTACACACTTTCATGAACTAATTAACAAGCTTGAGTATGCTACTCATAATAGTTTCGCTTTATTTGCGTTATTTGCATTAGTTGGAGGGTTATATCTCCCTTTCTTCCATGCCAAAGATTTATCTACGCCTGTCTAATTTCTCGAATTCAGAAAGCTCTTCAGAAGCCACTAGTAATCTTTCGCTTTGTATTATAATGGAAAAAACATTCGACACACGGAAGCGATATGGAACACCTCTCATCTATAACTGCGAAAACATTCAGATTACACAAATATATTGTTCTACAAGTCCATTGCAGACACTCTTCTCCTTCAAGAAAAATTTTACCACAAATAGTACACAACGTTTGAGTTAAAGCTGATTACGTTTCCTGTGCTTGAAAAGACAACCGTTGACACCTCATCTCAAGGTTTGGCTTGGTCAAATTTCAGAATACAGTGGTCGGTGTCTTCAAAGTCTGCTCATGGTATCTTTCTAAAGTCGACATTAGCGCTCGTGGACGAGGTCATTTTCCAACGGAATCTGCAGACTCCAGTCTCCAACGCTCTCTCTCTCTCTCTCTCTCTCTCTCTCTCACTTTCTCTATATAAGACGGCTGATCCCCCGGATTACCTGCCATCGCTTGTATTCTGCTACGGTGTGTGTGTGTGTGTGTGAGAGAGAGAGAGAGAGAGAGATTTTAGATCAGCCTGGTTTGTTCTGGACCTCTGAATGGCAGTTGTTGAGGCATTTCTATGGCTGATTGCAATAATGGCGGCATCATTTTGGTATGTCTGGTTGCACAGATGGCAGCAGCAGCGAAGCCAGGATCCAAAAACGTGGCCCTTGTTCGGAGCGCAATGGGAAGCCATGGCCAATATGCATCGCCTCCACTGTTGGATCCATTCCTTCTTCAGCTCTACCCATCGCACTGTTACTCTCCGCACTTTCGCAGGACGAAAAATTTATCTTACCGTGGACCCTCTTAACGTCTATCACATTTTGAAGGGCAACTTTCAGAATTACCCAAAGGTCTAAATTTCAGATCATTAAGCTGTTCTCTTTATAAAATTTTCGGGCTCGTCCCATTTCCTCTCTCTCTCTCTCTCTCTCTCTCTCTCTCTCTCTCTCTCTCTCTCTCTCGAAAATGCGGCAGTATGCGAACCTGATTCCCTTTTGTGGGGAAGAATAGATTCATTGTCTGCTCTGGCAATCTTCAAAACATGTCGCCGTTTATAGTTCTTTTGATGCACTCATGATATCCAATGCTGACTACAGGGTGAGAGGGTGCATTCTGTACTCCATGACTTCTTAGGAAATGGTATCTTCAACGCTGACGGGGAAATGTGGAAGAAACACCGCAAGATCGCTAGTTTCGAATTCTCCAACAGAAAGCTGAAGCAGATGAGCATTGCCACCTTCCGTCACAACGCCCTCCGTCTCCTTAGCCTTCTTGACGAGAGGGTTCCCTCTCGTCAGCCTTTGGACTTGCAAGTATGCTCTTATTTCCAATGAAAAAGAGAGTAATATCGTCAAGTTAATTTTTTTATCCATGAAAAGAAATAGGAAGAAAAATGAGCATGAGTGAAAATTCTATTGACAATTTTCAGTTAGTTCATTTTGTATTCTTCAATTCGCTTTGGAAAAGATTCCAGTCAAGAACTCATGATTTAATTTCAATAGTTCTATGTTGCTTATTGCAGGACCTCTTCTTCAGAATGACAATGGATTCGTTATGCCAACTTATATTTGGTATTGAAGGGAGCAGCCTCTCTCCTCCTCTTGCAAAGATTCCATTTGCCAGTACTTTTGATAACATCAATGATATAATCATTGCAAGACTAGTCAACCCTTTTTGGAAAATACAGAGAGCTTTCAACATAGGAAATGAAAGAATAATCAAGCAGAATCTGACTACTTTAAACAATCTCATTGTAGCTGTCCTTGAAGAGAGGAGAAAAGCTACGAAAGAGATAAAATCGAGCGAGGTAAACATCTTCATGTTTAAAAAATCCATTTTTTACACATACAAATACACACATAATCATCTTGAACTGACTTTTTTTATCATGTTTGAAACTTATTCAACTAGATTTAGGTGAAGGTATATGTATGTTCTGACATTTGGACTATTGATAACAGGAAAGGTGTGACTTATTATCACAATTTATGCGATACAATGGTTGTGGGGATGGAAAATACAGTGATGATGAGCTACGGGATTTTATTATAAACTTCATGGTAGCAGGAAGAGATACAACAGCAGTAGCATTATCATGGTTTGTGTATTGTCTTTGTAGACATCCACATGTGGTGGAGCAGATACAAATGGAAACATTGGATGCTCTAGGCTTGGATATAGATCATGATTTGAAAATGGAAGATTTCGCAATGAGACTGGATTATGAATCCCTCATGAAGATGCAATACCTTCATGCAGCTTTGTCTGAATGCCTTCGTTTGTACCCACCTGTTCCAAGGGTATGTACAAATCATTTTGAATATTACTTTCTTTCATGGCTCTCTCCACTTACCTTAGCGCATGGAGAAACATGTATTTCCTTGTTTTTATAATTAATGAATAACTAGGATTATTACATAGCATGATGCACATCAGTACATTTTCATTAGAGAAGTGTAGAACTTGAATATTGTATGCCTCCATTATATGATTACAAATAGCTCCATAGTCTATACAAGCCATGATAAGAGGGTTAAATTTTGATGCTTGTCCCCGAAAAAAAGAAAAAAACAAGAGAATTTTGGAATATTATGCATTCAATTATTCTTCCACAGAAATGGGATAGGTACTTTGTGGGAACATACTCTGTCCAATTGCTATCTTATGGTGGATAGTGTCACTTGTTAACTATAGGATGGAAAAACGGTCCTAAAAGATGATGTTCTACCTGATGGAACCTTTTTGGAGAAGGGGTCCCAAATAAGTTATGTTCCATATTCCATGGGAAGACTGGAGTCTCTTTGGGGTCCAGATGCGTTAGAATACAAACCTGAACGTTGGCTGAAAGATGGAGTTTTTCAACATGAATCCCCATTCAAATTTCCCGTATTTCAGGTATGCATCTTTCCAAACTCTTTTAAATTTCCATATGCAGGTATGCCTGATAAAAGAAATCTAATGCACCAAACATCTTCTTTGTTTCTTAACTACAGGCAGGTCCGAGAACATGTTTAGGAAAGGATTATGCTTACCTTCAAATAAAGATGACGATCTTATTACTACTGCAGTTCTTCAAGTTTGATCTAGTCAACGTTGATGTCAAATATCGTGTAATGATGGTTATGCCGATTGCAGGCGGTCTTAATGTATATGTCTCTCACAAAATGCCGAGAGTTTCACAAAAGAGAAGCATGAACTCTCTTCCTGTGTTATCATAACATGTTTTTTAGCTTTCAACTCAACACCTTGACTAGGAGACAGACTCTGAAGCCTCCATTGTGACATAAAACAAAAGGATTCATTGATCCTCGATGAGATGGGGAGAATGAAAGAGAGTTTCTTATGTAGTGATACATTGAAAGGGTAAAGGGTGTCCTACTACGCCCATTATATCCTCCTCCCATTCTTAACTTGTATAGATAAGAAAAGTTCCACGGAATGCAAGACATATGGTTGTGCCATATATAAGCTCCATAACTTTTCTTCAAGCAAAGAGAAACTTTTACAATATGGAAATACTTTCAAGAGAAAAACCGCAAACATCTTAACCAGTTCAATACATAACTTGTGCACTCCCAGGTGGTACCAAAGCTGGAAATAGGAAGCTACAACTATTGAGGTAGAGAGTATCCTCTTCATCCCCCTCATTAATGTATACATGTTGCAATTTCTGGAAAGCTCGCCTTCCGGGTCAGAGAAAGCTACCAGAAAATGCCTCTACATCTGTCATTAGAGGTGGAATCCAGACGTCAACATTTGCAGATCCATGCCAGCATTGCGGGAGTCCCAAAAAAATAAAAAACCTTCTTAAACAATATATGAATTCTACACCCAAAGTCACTGCATTAGACCTTCAGAATTTGTTCAGCATAGCATTGTGAAGAGTTCAAATGAAGTGAATAGCAAAGTAGCCATATGATCTGGTTCTCATATCGAATATTGACTCTACAATCTAAGCACGTGTAAGAAAGCTTCAACAGTTTTTAACTATTTGGACGAGAAAAATATAAGGGTCTTTTAGGAGAGGCCTCTTCTTAGATGTTGCTCCCTATTTTATTGAATAGTTTGGTAACTATATGCACCTGAAGTAAGTGAAGAACTAAATTTACCAACCTCCCAAAGAATTTTCTACCACACATTCGAGAAAGTAAACTTCATCAATATTTTTTAGCAGAAATGTGCAAACTACTAACATGTGGTAAGAACATATGTATAGAATTCTAGGTTTCTAAATGCCCAACTCTCGTGTGCGTTTGAGTTTATACTATCTTTGTTGATGAAAAACTGAGTGCAACAAAAATTGAGGGTTGTAGCAAGGTTTTTAATAGGGGTATACTCGTCTTTGAGATGCCTTGCTTATATAGGTGGAAATTATAATCCTTTTGTTTTGGCTCAAGGATAGATAGCCTAAAGAACACTCCACCAAAACGTTTGCAAAAACTCATAAGTGAGCATATTAGGGCATAGGTCATGCACAGAGTGGATATAAGAGCAAGCATATATTGAAATTAATTAGAGAAGATATTTTTGGTAATCAGATTAACTAGGGAAAATAGCAAAAGCTTTGTCAAAATGTTCTAAAATTCATCTTAGAATTGACATAGTCTAGAAAAGTGGCAACGTCTTAAGCATTAGAGCTCTTTTAGGCTGAAAACGAAGACCCTTTTTAGGAGAGAGTGTAAAAAGAGTGCATAAAATAAGGTGAAGTGTCACACAAAAGTTTTCGATACGTTTTTGAAAGGGGTATGTTTTAGATCTCTTATGTAGGTAATTTTGAATCCTCCTCTTCATCTTCCTCCCTTGGCACCTTTCTTCTTAACCATGTCCTCTTTTTTTAAGTACATCAATTCTCAATGCTATGCAAGCTCCATTCTATCCTCCTTCAGACCTCGTAAACCTGCAACATATGTATGCTCTATTACCATTCACATTCCCCTTCATGAGAATTCATGAGAATAAATGGATTGAAGCTCTTATCGCAAAGGGGTCCGATGTTTTAATGTATAATTGATCACAAACGCGCAGGCATGTGGCAAGTGGCTTCAAATGATCATGGAAGGGTAGGATGATTGTGTTTTGGATCTAGTGTTTACATTTACAATGAGTTACTTGTGGCAATCAACCATGATACATGATTACCACCTCATATGACAAAGTGTGAGTTTGATTATACTAACTATTTACTAGCTTCATTTAATTTTCCATTTTTGGCTTCAAGACCAAAATGTAAGAAAGTAAGTAAGTATGTATGCATGCATGCATGAACGTACGTATGTATGTATGTATGTGCGTGTATATATATATATATATATATATATATATATATATATATATATATATATATATATATATATATATATATATATATATATATATGTGTGTGTGTGTGTGTGTGTGCGTGTGTGTTTGTGTGTGTGCGCGCAGGTGTGTGTATGTATATATTTCAATAAGTAAGTATATATGTATGCAAGTAAGTAAGTACGCATGTGAGTAAGTAACTAAGAAAGTAACTAAGAAAATATGTTTGTATTTATGTATGTATGTACGTATGTATGATTGTAATTATATATGTATGAATGTATGTATTTCTTATCCGTGTTTATATATGTTACTATGTTAATATATTTGGAAGCAAGTAAGTGAATAAGTAATTGGGGTATGTAAGTACGGAACTAAGTTTGTAATTATGTATGTATATGTATGTTTGTATGTATCTATGTATGTATGTATATATGTGTTGATGAGACAATTTACACCTTACTTATGCATGTTCATGTACATTCCTTTGTTCACTCAAATCCAGTTCTCAGACCTCCTATGGAATGGAACCAAGACCTTTGGTCACTCAATGCAGGTTTTCCCACTTGAAATAATTGCTGCTACTCTACAAATTAATGCCTTCAAGACACGCTATTTAGTGCCTTCACTAGACATGCACGGAGAGATTGTTCACGTTAGACTTGTTTTCTACTAGAGTATGTAAGTTTTAGACTTGAATTTCAAGCCAAATTTAAAATAAAGGGATACCATATGATAAGCAAACTCTATGCAACACTCATAGCTTACTAGATCCTTGATAGAGAAAATAGTGTGAGGCATGACTACTCAAAATATTGAGAAAATACGTAAAAAAGGAAAGGTGTTTCATAGCAACGACCGTACTAGATTATTCAAAAGATTTTTCTTGTTAGGGAGCTATATTAGCTTTGTAACAAGTAAAAGATTACGAGAAATGGATAACATATTAAAAAAAAGATCTCCTAAACATGTAGAGCTAGCTACAACTTTGGCAGAGAAAACAGAGCGTAGGTTATCAGTGCTCAAAGTATTGAAAAAGTACTCGACAAATAGAGGGCTTTCTTAGTAATGACACTACTTGATTATTCAAAATCATCAAGTGAAAACTCACGAGATCCTCCAAATTCAAAGTAAACAATGTGTTTCTATGATTTGAAAAATATTCCCTATATGATAGGATGCTATTTTCCTAGAAAAATGATTTCGCCCAACATAACTCAAAATGATGGTAATGGGGGGCACTGAAAATTAAACTTTCAATGCGTGAATACTCCCACTTGGATCCCCTCTTCATAATGCTCTAGGTTTCATCATTTGAGATGGTTCACATGCTCATAAGGTTGGTGCTTGATTTTCAATAGTCCCCTTCTAGTTTCATGCTTCAAGTACTCATCGTTCATTATTTAGATGCCTCATTAGCTTGGTTGAGGCCAATTCTTTGGGGAACATGTCAACATAGTGATCTTTCATACTTATGTGTTGGACTTGCACCTCATTAGTCAGCACCTTCTCTCTGATGTCGCCATAATATGCCTTTCTATGTTTGCTCCTAGAATGGAACATAGCATTGGAAGATAGGTACACATTGTTTATGTTGTCATAGATTATTGCAAATTTCTTGGCTTTAACATTTAACTCAACCATAAGTTTCTTGAACAAAAAAAATATTAAATGTAACTTGTGCTTATACTCTTTGCTTAGCTTGTGTTGAAGATACGACGATCGTATGTTGTTTCTTTTCCATCCATGAAGTGACCTTCTTTCCTAACATCAGTACATATCCACTTGTAGTCCCCCTATCATCCTTGCATCTAGCCACATGAACATTTACATATGTTTTCACTTGCAAATCATCTTTA
Organism: Ceratopteris richardii; assembly: GCA_020310875.1. Taxonomy (NCBI): domain Eukaryota; kingdom Viridiplantae; phylum Streptophyta; class Polypodiopsida; order Polypodiales; family Pteridaceae; genus Ceratopteris; species Ceratopteris richardii. Next base: position 6,767,062 of record CM035439.1, read on the forward strand.
AAAGGATAGAAATGACCATTCAAAGTACCTTTGAGAAATATGAGCACTTTCTTAGTTGCAAGTAAATTAGTAACCCTAGGTGTGTGCATGAATTGAGATAGCACACCAACTCTATATGCTATGTCAGGCCTTCTGACAATGGCATAATTCAAAGAGGCCACTATAGACCTTCATAAGAGTTTATCTTGAACGTGATAACCTCCCATTGAAAGAGAAGGAGAAAGAGAAGCAAGGAGAAAGAGAAAGAAAGAAAAATGAGAAAGAGAAGAATAGATAGAGGAAGAGAAAGAATTAGATAAAGAGATAGAGAGAGAAGAAGAGGAGAAAGAGAAGAGTTGAGAAAAAGGTAAGAAAATAGAAAAAATGAGAGATAGAAAAAGAGGACAAAATAGAGAGAAGTAGAAATACAGAGAGAGGATATGAAAGATAGACTTGGACACATGCCCACATGTGTATATTCAGATATGCATACACATATACATCGGTTCCAATGCATATTTGGATGCACACACATGAGACATTATGCATTTAAATGCATAATTATGCATATATAGTCATGTATACACTTAGGTGCATAGCTAGGTATTTGTGTGTTTTAGATCAAGCATAACTTCCTACTCCAAGTGCGGATTAGAGTGTTTTCAACTACTATAGAATCCACACTTCAGAGCTTTTCAATGTGTGGATGGAAGATATATTTGCATTAGCTGGAACATCAAGAGCTATCTTTGGAGTTTCTACATGGCATATTATAGCAACTTCAACCTATCTTTGCATAAGGTTTTAGTTGGTTGTTGATTAGCAAGAAACTCTTTTTGACTGAATTAAGTGCCCAATTATGATAATTGAGAGTTACTAATTATATTTAACACCTTTTGGATAGAGATTAATTTATTTTTTAATCTTTGCATCATATTATGATCTCAAAAAAAACATTGATTTGGATGCATTTTATATCATAACTTATAATTTTGCATTGTTTTCTCTACCAATCTTATGGAACTAACTTGTTTGTAGGTTTTTGGAGCTATGAAATTGGTTTTGTTATTTGGAGATAAAGTAGCTCATATGGGTTCCCCTAATCTACCCAATTTTCAAGTAGTTTAGATACTTTTACAAAGTTCAAATGACCTGTGCACTAGAAGTGTTGATAATAGAGGTAGAGACCTAAAACAAGTAATAGAGGCATGTTGGAAAGGGCATTTCTCTTCATTGGTAGATCCAAATTGCATGATTTTTCTTGGCATTCCAAGCTTGTTAGATGGGCTTTGGCAAGAGTAATTTTTATAGATTTTGAAGACCATTCAATAGTTCCAATGATCTCTACACATGAAAGTGCACCCTCTAGAATTTATGCAAGGACCAAAGACCATGTCACTTAGTGGGGATTGGTTCTCTTAGCTCATTTACTCAATTTGGATCATTTTCCTTCCTAACCTTAGATGCACACATGAAGCTAGTGCTTACAAAACATGAAGATGATATGTCTCTTCTTTTAGGAGACATAAAGAAAAGAGTGAAAGTTAGCCCCTCCAAATTCTTAAAGTTTTAAGTTGCAACATCTACTTACCATTTTTTAGTGTATTTAGTGGTCATATTATGGTCTTCATTGTATCAAGGAGCGCAAGATTATTAAAGTTATTTACTAGAGACATCTCATTCCTAGTGGGAAGTATTGGATCCTAGTGATAGTCATATGTTAAAATAAGTGTTGTCCATTTGGAACAACTTGCATGTTATTATTGAGAAGAAGGTGGTAGTTCCACTAGTTGCTATACTTCCTTAGCACATCTTGACTTGGCATGATAGACTTAGTTCCACATAGTGGATTGGGATTTACTTTTTATGGGACACATTTTGATCCATATTTTGGACTATTATATATTGCATATGATAGATCGAGATTTTGGTCGATAGTTTGGATATGACAGATTGAGATCTTAGTCAATAGTCTAGATCATTGATAGATTGTCATCTTGGATACATAGTTTGGATCATGATAAAACTTTCTTCCATTTCATTTTGTTAGAATGAGTAAACCAAGTAGATTTACTTAAGCTTAAAGATGTATTTGGCAAAGATTTCTAGTTATTTTTAGTATTTTTCCACAAAGATTGGGGCATAGTTATAGTGTTTTGGCCGAGCATAGTAGTTTTGATTACTCTAGTGAAGTAATTGAATTTGCATGATTATACCAAATGACAAGCTATCAATGTGTATTTCAAGGAGAAAAGGGCAAGTTACCAAGATCTCTACAGGTGACACACCATCACAAGTTAGTGGCCAAGTTCTAGGCATAGGGAGTCTGAGGATGTTTGGTAATTATATTAAGGGAAAATAGTGAAAACTTTGTCAAAATGTTCTAATTTCATGTTAGAAATCCAATAGTCTAGAAAAGTGGCAAAGTCTTAAGCATTAGAGTTCTTTTAGGATGAAAAAGAAGACCTTTTTTAAAAGAGAGGGTAAAAGAGTGCATAAAATAAGGTGAAGCCCGATGTAAGCTTGGATATTTTTTGAAGATGATATGATAATATCAATGTAAGACTAGAAACATATATAATTTAGAGGGAAAATGTATTCAGGTCTAGTCAAACGGAAGTCTTTGATATGTTTTTGAAAGGGTTCTTTTTGAAAGGGCTATATTTTAGATCAGTCGTGTAGGTAATTTTGAAACCTCCTCTTCATCTTCCTCCCTTTGTACCTTTCTCCTTAACAATGTCCTCAATTTTCTAGTACATCAATCCTCAATGCTATCCAAGCTCCATGTTATCCTCCTTCCAGCCTCGTTGCCTCCAACATTTGTATGCTTTACTACCATTGATATTCCCCTTCATGAGGATAAATGGACTCAAGCTCTTTTCGAAAGGGGTCCTAGGTGTTAATGTATCATTGATGACAAAAGCGCAAGCATGTGGCAAGTGGCTTCAAATGATCATGGAAGAGTAGGATGATTGCCTTTTAGATTTAGTGTTTACATCTACAATGCGTTTCTTGTGGCAATCAACCATGATACACGATTACCACCTCATATGACAAAACTGGAAGCTTGATTATTATAACTATTTATTAGCTTCATTTTCGTTTCCATTTCTGGCTTAAAGATCAGAAAGTAAGTAAGTAATTAAGTAATTAAGTGTGTGTATATATATATATATATATATATATATATATATATATATATATATATATATATATATATATATATATATATATATATATATATATATATATATATATATATATATGAGTATGTAAGTAAGTGAGTACGTACATATGTGAGCAAGTAAATAAGAAATTATGTTTGTATTTAGTATGTATGTACGCATGTATGATTGTAATTATATATTTATGAATGTATGTATTTGTTATCCGCATTATATATGTTACTATGTAAAAATATTTGTAAGCAAGTAAGTGAGTGAATACGTAATTGGGTATGTAAGTAAGGACCTAAGTACGTAAGTATGTATGCATATGTGTGTCTGTATGTATTTTTGTATGTATGCATGTGTGTATGTATGTATGTATGTAGGTATGTATGTATTTCTTCATGTATTTATGTATGTATATATATATTTATTGATGGGAGAATTTACACCTTACTTATGTAGCTTCAATCATGAAGGGCGTCATAGGTATGTTCATACATTCCTTTGTTCACTCATATCCATGGTTCTCTGAGATCCTATGGAATGAACCCAAGAGGTTTTGGCCACTCAATGCAAATTATCCCATGCACAAAGAGATTGTTCACCTTAGACTTGGTTTCTCTTAGAGTTTGCAAGTTCTAGACATGATTTTCAAGCCAACTGTAAAAGAAATGGATACCATATGATAAGCAAACTCTATGAAACACTCATAGATAACTAGATCCTTGACAAATAAAACACTATGAGCTATGACTACTCAAGCAAGGAGAGGTCTTGGTCAGCAATGACCCCACTAGCTTATTCAAAATATTCGGCTTGTTAGAAAGCTATATTAGCTTTTTAACAAGTGAAAGATTACAAGAAATGGATACCATATGAAAAGAAAGATCTCCTTAACATGTAGAGCTAGCTCAAACCTTGAGAGAGAGAAAACAGAGTGTAGGCTATTACTAAAACTATGGAGAATGAACTCAAACAAATAGAGGGAAATCTTAGCAAGGGCTCTACTTGCTTATTCAAATGCATAAAGTGATAACACGCGAGATCCTCCAAATTCAAAGTAAATGATGTGTCTCTATGACTAGAAAAATATTACCCAAATGATAGGATGCTATTTTCCTAGAAAATGGTTTTCATCCAACATGAATCTAATTGTTGATTGATTGAAAGTAATGAGGGGGAATCAAAATTAAAATTTGAACGCACAAAGACTCCCGCTTAGATCGTTGTTTCATAATGCTCCAAGCTTCATCATTTGAGAGCTTTCACATGAAGATACATTTGGGGCTTGATTTTCAATATTCCCACTCAAATTTCTAGCTTCAAGTATTCATCGTAGCTCCATTATTTTGATGCCTCTTTTGAAATTTGTTAGCATGGTTGAGGCCAATGCTTTGGTGAACATGTCAACATAGTGATCTTTGATACTTATGTGTTGGACCTACACCTCCTTAGTCAACACATTGTCTCTAATGTAGCTATAATGTACCTCTCTATGTTTACTCCTAGAATGGAACATAGGATTGCAAGATAGGTACATATTGTCTATGTTGTCATAGATGATTGAAAATTGATTCACTTGAGCATTTAACTCAATCATAAAGTCTTCAACCACAAAATATCAAATGTAACTTGTGCTAATCCTAGGTGCTCAACTTCTGTTGAAGATAGGGCAATTATATGTTGTTTCTTTTCCATCCATCAGATGACCTTCTTTCCTAGCATCACTACATATACAATTTTACTCCCCCTATCATCCTTGGATCTAGTCACATGAACATTTACATATGTTTTCACTTGCAAATCATCTTCAAAAAGATAGAAAATACCTTCATTCAAATTACCTTTGATTTATTTGAGTACTTTCTTAGTTGCAAGTAAATGAGTAACCCTAAGTGTGTGCATGGATTGAGATAGCACACCAGCTTTGTATGCTATCTCAGCCCTTCTGATACCGGCATAACTCAAAAAGACCACTATAGACCTCCATAAGAGTTTATCTCAAAAATCATTACCTCCCATTCAATTAAATTCCATCTTGGTTTTCATTGGATTGTTGAATGGCTTGAAACTTGTAAGTCCATACTTCCTCAATACATCCAAGTTGTATTTTCTTTGCATGATCTAGATACAATTCTCTTTGTATATGACTTGAATAACCAGAAAACATATTAGATCAGAAAATATATTAGATCTCGAAGCTTTGAGATCTTGAAATTCTTTGCAAGTCTCTCATTGATGTCCTTGATGCCTTCCTCATGATCACCTATAATTATCAAGTCATCTAGATACTCAGTTAAGTAGATAGATGCTTAACTTTCTCTTAAATTCGTAGAATAATGATGGATCAACCTTGCTTTGTTTGTATCCACAACTAGTCAAGTACTCTAAAATCCTTTTATTCCATGCCCTTGGGGCTTGCTTGAGACCATAGTGTTCCTTCTTCAACCTCTAAACATAATCTCGTCATTTTTTATTTTACAACCCTACTAGTTCGTCCATGTATACCACCACCTATAGCTATCCATTTAGGAAATATTTTTTCAAATCTATTTGTTACATCTTCCAATGATTTCTAGCTGCAAATGCAATCATTATTAGGATGGTAATCATCTTTTCCATATGGTTGATGGTCTCTTCATACTTCACTCCATATGTCTGATAAAACCCTTTAACTACAAGCCTTGCTTTTTACCTAGAAATGCTACCATCTGAATGCTATTTTACCTTATATACCCACTTGTTTGAAATAATATTCATGTAATTTTTCCTTTGAACTAATTTCCAAGTGTGATTAACTTCCATAATTGTGGTTTCTTCTTTTATAGCCACTTGTCATTCCCTCTATGTATTTTTTTTGTTCAAAGAATGTGGATTCTTCAATAACTTTGCTCATAAATGCACAGTGCCTACCCATGAATGATTCATAATTGAGTCTCTCAATCCAATGACCTACCCTATCAAACCTTCGTATTTAACCATTTCATTGATTTGGATATTTTCTTTTTGTTTTTGAGGTTAAACCCTTCTTTTTAGGATGGTTTGCATTGAGCTCTATCTAGAAGTCTTCATCTTATTCAATCTCTTTGATATTGGCCTTGGCTTTGTCCCTTGCAGCACTAAGTTGACTTGATATAGAGCTATCTCCACTCAATGATGAGTATTTAATTTAATCCCATGGTCCGCTAAGAACCATCCTTTTTGGTTCCTCATTGCAACTAGAAGTCCCTTCTTCTTCATCATGATTTATGTAAAACTATACATTCAAAGAATACCAAGTTAAGCCTCATCAAATTTGACATCACATGATACCTTTAGCTCCATGGTTGTGGTTTTGTAGCATCTATATCCATTTTGTTCGCCTATATATCCTATAATACACATCTTTTTTTATATATTATCAAGTTTTCTTCTAAGTTCACTTGGTATTTAAACATAGCAAGTACAAGCAATCACTTTCAAATGTGATATATGTGGTTTTCTATTGCAATAGACTTCATATGGTGTTGAAGCATCTATATTTGATGTGGTTCCTGTTTTCATGATGTACATGGTAACGGTGGCTGCATCACCCCAATAGTAAGTTGACATTCCCATCTCCTTCATCATGGCCCCAACACATTCTCCAAAATACTTATTCTTTCTTTATATTACTCCACTCTACTGTGGAATGTATGTGCATGTGATTTTCCTCTTGATTCCATGTGTCTCCATGAAATTAGATAACTCATGGGATAATTATTATTGCCTTCCATCTAAACTTAGACACTTGATGTACTTATCACATTACTTCTCTAGAATAACTTTGAAGTTCTTGATGTGATAAAAGACATTTGATTTATGCCTCATGCAATAAAAATAGTTCATTCTTATGCAATCATGAATTAAGGTTACAAAATATTTATCCATTTGAGTTCTCCCTTGTTCGGCCCCTCATATTTATATGAACTTTACCAAGTGGATAATGAATCACATAGTTACTATTCTTAAATATTAACCTAGTTTTTATACCTACTTTGCAAGCTTCACACAAATTTCGTAAATTTTGATTGTGAAGATTTTATAATCCAAGCACTAAACACTTATTCTCCATGTTCTCTGAACCCTAGTATTGATATGTCCATACCTCTTGAGCAAAAGTTCAAATTCTATTAACCTTCTTCTTCTATATGTAAACTAGATTTTGTGATCGAAGTTTATCTTCACATCGAGTATAAATAGCCTTCCTTGCTTCCTCTCTTTTTACACCAATTGGTTGCCTTCTTTAAGGTTTTCTATAAAAACATCCCTTCCGATTGGATTTGACATGTAGTCTTTTCTCAAACATTAACGAGATTCTATAATAGTGGGAAAATGGAGAACATCCTTTAAGCATTTAGATTTATTCGAACCATCCATGAGAACATCAAATATATGTATTATGGCATGGAGGATTCGTGACTTGTCTCCACATGTGCTTTGGTTCATGGTACCTACATATTTAAGAAGAATTCCTTTTTGCAACTCATGTGGTTGCTACCTTCACTATCAATGTACCATATGTTTGACCCTTTTGTCTTGCACTCATTCATTTGCATCGTGGATAACATGCTTTCATTGTCATTTGATTTTGAAGCATTTTCACCATGCCCTTCATATGATGAGTTGCTCCTGTTCCTCTAATAGGAATCTCTTGGATAGTGGACACGCTTGCCACATAAGTAGCATCAATGTGATTTGTTGGTGTCTTGAGCTTGATTGTACCTTCCTCCTTTCCCTCTACACTTGCATCTTCTTATTGATGAGGAGAACTTGCTCCCTTGATCTGCATTAGAGTATCCATTTGATCCTCTTCCTTGCCTTTCTCTACCTCTGCCTTGGTTTCCTCCTCTATCTCTTCCTTTCTAGGCATAAAATGCTTGGGTATCATTGCCATTTTTCTTTGCGCCTCATATTTGCATCCTTATAGTATCAATTAATGCTACTATTGCTCAAAATCAGGAAGATTATATGTTACATATATGAAAGTGATGAAAGCCTTCCACTTCTCATCATCCATAAGTCCATTCAATGTTTATGAAACTAGTTCATCATGGTCTATGGGACAGCCTTCATATGCTAATAGGCCTCTTCATCAGATTATAGAGCTAATTCTGCAATTGAATCTTCCAATACAAACTTTTTACAATTTCCCACACTTTCATTAACGTTTCTAGATTTTGAATATGCCCTAGGACTGCATTGCTAATATGCTACAATAGGATGAAAATAACCCTCTTATCGCTCTCATTCCCTTCATTGAAGATCCTCAACTAATGAGGAGTTGGATAATCCCCCAATCTAGTCTTGGAATATATTTTACTAATAACTCCCCAGAATGCCTAGCCCATGAGAAAGATAGACATTCTAAATCTCCATGGCTAATAGTTTTACTTATCTACCTTCTCAATCTAGTTTCTATATTTTGATATTGTGTACTCTAATGTATCCTTACAAGGCTTCTTGATGCAAGAACAATGATGAGTATTGGTCGCACCACATATAGTGGAAACCAATGAACAAAGAAGAGAAGCATGGGTAGAATGACACATGAAATGTAAGTATTTTGAAGTGGGGTATGGGTACTATTGTACAAAAGCAAGTTGAAAGAGATTCATGGGCAATTGAAGGTCATGTAGGGCTCATTTCAAGAAGCAACGCGATTGGGTCGTACCAATTATCAATTAAAATATGAGCAAGGAATATTCTTTCCTAAGGCTACTAATGAGTGTAGACTAAAGCCATATTTGTCTAGCAAGCAAAATAATCCAAAGTGTAAAATTGTTCAATTTAGTATATAGAGGAGGGTCAATTGAGATCTTTGGAAGCAATGGCGGTAGAGTGGTCTTATGGATGTGTATTAGAGATGCTTCTTATCATATTTCCCACAAAATTGCATAAAAATCTTGTCTTTGAAAGAGAAAGAAAGGCGTGTAGATTTTAGTACTCACGCACAGAGTATAGGTGTGGATTGTTCTTATGCGAATAGAACATCATGGAGTTGGACTAATGAAAAGACTTTTTGACTTTGAAGAGCAAAATCCATTCACTTTATAGCTTACTAGAAAGCATCAATAGCTTCACTATATGGAATATATTCAATGGGATTATTATGTTTACAAAAAAATAATGAGGACAATGGAAGCTATGATGTTTCATGATTTAGATGAAGAAAGGTAGGTGATAATTAATTTTTTAATTATGAAATTCTGTGTTCGTTTGCGCTAATTATTTTCTTGGATTATCTTTTTTATATGATGTAATATAAACATAAGAATGATGAAGACCGAATATATTTCAGGGGATTTTACAACATGAAGTTATTCCATACCTTAATTATGGGGTTTGGGGTATTATGTATTCATATGAACAAAGAAATTCTATTTATTTGGATCTAATTAGTCGATCCAAGTATCCTTGTGGGGTGCAAGGGATTACATGTCTTGATTGTTTCCCCATTATTATTTTATTTAATGGGCATGTGCTTAAGACAAAGATGGGTGATATTCAAAGGCAATTGGTCTCGTGCAAAAATCATCGTTTGTGTGTGTAGGAATTGGGGTTTTAATATTTTCCTAAGGCACTACATAGTCTTTTCCATCCATAAAAAACTTTCTACTTGAATAGAGTGTGGCTCTTGTGGCAGTTGTTCAAAGAGGCTAGTACCACAAGTATCCTTGAGAGAAGATGACTCCATGCCCAATGTCATGGTGAGGGAAGGGATGACATTGACCTAGAGGTCACTACACGGACACTTAGCATTGCTCATGAATCATTAGTAACAATATATCAAGGATGATGATGAAATTCATCTCGTAGCGACTGGGCTACTGCATGATGAAGAAAATAGGGGATATATATGTCTAGATATTCTTTTGGAGCTCCCATTAAATTCAAAAAGAGAAAATGAATGTTGGTTTGAAAATTCTGGGTTGTTGGACTTTTTATGAGCTGTAGTGACGATCCTAAACAAAGTTTCATTCCCAAATAGTGACATTGGCACAATTGGAAAGTAAAAAAACCATTTTTTTGGACATTTCTACATGAGGATTAATTACTTAAAATATTTGAAACGTGCAGGATAAATACAATGGAACTGCAAATCAGATTGTCCATGTTTCAAATCAATGTACAGAGTATAAGAATTTCTGGATTAATTGTAGGAGCTTGATCAAAAAGATTAAAACCTACAAAGATACCTAGGTTTAAAAATTTGGTGAAGATGTAGAAATAATCAAAATAGATTTTGGTGAGGTGATGGTCGATATTTTGCACCTTAACTCGAGTTGAGGGGCTTTCGAGGTTGGATGCTTACGATGCATACAAAATATACAAAGGGAAGTAAAAACCCATAATTTTCATAGAAAACGAATTGTGCACCCTATTCTTTTTTTAGTATCCTAAAGCTTTTCCTTGTCCATAGGAAAGAAGCAAAAACATCCAAATAGATACTAATAGAGAAAACAACATACTTTGTTGAGAAATAAATCTCAATATGTGATGATCCAGGATGAGATGTATCACTTTTGCATTTCTCTGACATGTACAGTGTTCATACCAGTATATGTCAAGGATACTTCATTGAGATTTGCTAGATTTATCTACAGAGAGTTACGGCATATTTATTTCTTGCTTGCTCACGCATTTGCAAAAATTAGGTTTTTCCTCATGTAATTTTCTATATAAATTGAACTAGTTGTCTTGTTGTTTTAGCTCATTCTTGTATATTCCTTTGATGCAATAGAAGAAGAAGAAGAAGAAGATCATTCTTTCTTGCTTCAATCTATGTGTGTGCTCCCCTTTGAGTGTGAGTGTGTGAGAAGGCATGGAGAAAGCATGATTCAGAAACGACCTCAGATTGCTACAAAAATTGGTAAATTTTTTAGAGTTATCCTTTTATGGTCACTTGTTTTTCTTGGATTTCTATTTCGGAGCCATCTGGACCTTCTTTTTGAGTCTCCAAGGGGCGGGCCAATGGAAATGTTAGGCAACTTTGTAAAACTATAACTTGCATTATGGTTGGCAACATTGAAATATTCCAAATCCGAAATTTCAAGTGTTTTGTACAATTGATACACAAAAGCTATGATTTTTAGACATTGAACTATCAAGTGATAATGTGAAAGTATTGAAGTAGAGGCATTGCTTCTAATGTTTATTTAGTGTTGGGAATTGCTGCTGAAATGGCAAATGCAGATGGAATGAGTCAGCTTATGAGTGATAACCAGGACAAGAACAACTTTGATGCTTGGAGATTCAGGATGAAGAATTTCCTTATGGGAAAAGGCTACCAGACATTGTCGTCAATGTCCGTGAAAAGGAGGGTCTAATCTAAGTAAGTTTGTTATGGAAAAATTCTGCCTTACTCATACGAGATGAAGGGAAGAACCGAGTGCTTTATTTCCAAGTTTCAATTATATTATTTGGATATTATAAACCTTTAAGTTGTATGACATAAAACGATCAATTCATCTTTACATTTATTTATTCAGAAATTGACAAAACAATTATATGTGCTAACACCAAGTTCACATAATACTCCACGCTAAATTAAGCTTGCACATTGTAGTGGTCTTTGCAACTTGCTTTGAAATATTCTTCTGATGAGTGTAAGAACATGTGAAAAGAGAACCAAAGAAAAACAACTATGTTCTGGTTTGTTACAGAAACATCAAGAACACGTGAAAAGAGAACCAAAGAAAAACAACTCTGTTCTGCTTTGTTACAGAAATGTCACTTCTAACTGCAAATCAAAGTCATTAGTATACAGTTCAAGCATTCAACCCCATCTTTCTAAATCAAAATAAATAGCTCAACACGGATATCACTTTGACGATTAAACCCAAAGCAAATCATTCATTTTCGTATTCATAAAATGCCCATGGAAAGTAGCAAAACAGCAAAGTGAATATATTTCAATCTGTTTCATCTTCGCAATGATTATTCCAGATGCATAAGGAAAATCTATCTTCCATTCACTAGATGTTTGACTCAATTTTCATTCATGTCATGATTAGCCAACATTAGTTGAATTTAGAATCTCCATCTAACCCAACAAAGAACTTAGCAACTTTATTATAAAAGAGAACACGGATAATTATCTGAGATTGCATTTGAGGAGTTTCAAATCAAATGACAATGTTCATGCAAGAAGTTCATAAAGTCCTGTTCAGCACAAAAAAAGAATTTGAACATGCGATGCAGAGTTAAAGCAAAAGTTTTACCAACTTTTCAATCACATCTGATAAGCGGGTTAACTTCAAGAAAACTATTCACATCATTCAAGATCGTTATAAATCAAGTTATGAAATGTGAATCAAAGATTTACAAGTCAACGTAGATGTAAGCGCAATCGAATCCTTCTCTTTCTTTTGACAGTTATATGATCAAGATGACAAGCTCCATCACTAGATTTTCTCGAGATAATGTTTGACAGAGTTACAAAAGCGGCATCAGAATAGAGGTCAAAACATTTTCACACGTATTTAGACCAAAAAAGACCATCAGATCATAGCATCAATACATTAAAGTAGATTACGAATCCTATCGTCATGAAACAGAGAAAGATCACACCTTATAATATCTTGGTCGCTGTTTGCATATTGTTAAATTGACGATCGCACATCCATGCTTTGGTTGTGTTGATAACCCGCAAATAAATTGGTGTCATCATCTTCTTCACAAACATGCTTGGTGTTCTCAAGTCTTCGCGATGAACTAGCATAGAGATGGAGAAAGAGCAACAGTGGGAAGGAGCAATAGTAGGCGGCAATCTCAAGACAGCATATCCAGAGAGACGACCACAGCCACCAACAGAACGACATGATCATGTGATGATTTTCACTTCCCTCTGAGCTTCCATAGGCTTGTCAGATGAGTTTTTGTCTTCCAATCTTGCCTTGAATCCCTCGTCAATCTTCTTTTTCTCTATGCATCCTCTTTTCAAAAACATGGCTCGATTCCCTGTGATTTCAGCAGCAGCAGCCTGCTTCAGTGATCTCCGCCATAACATTCACAAGAAGAGAGTCTAACCGTGTCCTTTCTTAGTTGTTTTCATGGAGCAACTCGAAAATATCAGTCTTCGTGCTATGACTACCTGTTCATCTGCATGTTTTATCAACAAAGTCGAGCCAGCCCCATCGATTTCCCTTTGTCCCTCCTTTTTCATCCTTCCCGTAGTAATGTCCTCCCCCTCCATGTACAACCCCCAAATAGCATTGCCCCCCTTCTTCCTTTTTCTTTGCGAATCCTTCGTTTTTTTTCTTCCTGCGCATCCTGTAGCCCCATTGTAACCATAATGCTAGAAACAAAAAAGGAAGCCCCCAAATTCACGTATCCACGTAGATTCCTTGTTTTATATGTATAAAAAGATCACTTGCTTTCTTTAAATATTTTGTATATATATAATATTTAATATGTGATCTTCATATTAAAAAAATGCATATAAAACAAATATATACACATGCATTTCCATAGCTGTCACTTCGGTGCATACATACACAAATATACCCACACATACAAACATATAGCACAGATATGCGTATGAAAAAAAAGATGTATACACATGCAAACTCTTAATCCAGGTGTTCATATTCAACATATGGAGAAATGTCCAAAGATCCATACCTTCTACTATGAGCATGCTCAAGAAATCCATCCTAGGAGTTATTACGTGAAGGAAGTGATTTTAAGGGATGGAGAGCTTCTGATTTAGTTTGCTAACTTGATTTCCATATCACGACCACATCCACCCCCTCTGAACATATGCATCCTCCGAATGTGCCAACTTGCATATATATGAATAAACACAAGCGAGCATCAAGTAGTCATGGTAGATAAACACAACTTAAAGAAAAATCAACTAGATGCATGAAATCTGAAAATGCATTAAACTTGGCATAAATTAAGAGAAGAAGGTAGACACAAGCATCACATATCAAGATATAGTAATGCATTCAGACTATCAATCACATGAGTGAGTTGAAAACTTCTTAGATCTTCCGTTAACTTGTCCTCGTCAGATCTAGTAGCCCATCCTAAGCATATACATATACCAGTCCTTACTAACTCGATTTATGAAACTACATTATGGATTCCCTATTGATCTCCCACAGTCCAGGCCTCCATTAGACCTCTTCTTGTTTTTCTTTTACTTCTATTTTATTTTTCTTTGCTTTAATTCTTCACCCCAGCTCAACCTTTATATTTTTGTTTTTACTTTTATTCATTTATTCCTTATTTACACATGTCGGCCTTTGCCGAAATCGGGTGCTACTTGTGGACCTGTCCACCCGGCCAGGTTTAACCCACCCACCTACCGGCCCGGCATAGCACACGATGCACAATGTAAGCTCATACGAAATCAACGTCAGCTCGTGGCTCTAACCACCCGATCAGAGTAACTCCACCCACCGATCGACCTATATGAGTGCATGACAACATGTAGGTTAGGTCATATGACACAACTAGCATCAGCTCGTACCCTTGATCACCCGACCAGGGTAGTTTCACCCATCTTCTAGCTCATCATAGTGCCTAACAACACATACACATACACATAGATAGTTTGCTGGTATATAAAGACTTTTTCTAAAACATAATTTGTCTGAAGGTTATTTCAAACGAGAGATCAAAAACAGAAGTCAAAGCACCTCACTCATCAAGAGTTCATGAACACTAGTATATACAGGTACTCAATTTAGGTTTTCCCTTCACCTTCCTAGATCTTATTCTTGAAAGTTCTAATCCGCTTTCTAATCCTACTCGCATAATTTCGGTCCTTATATATCACATGTAATCTCAATAGTCATATGAGATCTGTGGTCTACTTAATTTTCTTATTTATGCATTTCTCTATATATCATATGCCCAAATCATGCAGTCTTTTTATGTACACATATATTCACATATACACATATATATGCACATATATACAAGAGACAAGAAAAATTGAAGCAAAAACATCTCACCAGTATGAAGTTAGAGGCCGCTCAAATTTTACGCTTCCAATCACCTCTTCTTCCTTCATTCTGAGTTGCCATCTTTCAATTACTGATCTGGTTGTTTCTTTCGAAAACTCAATGAAAACCATTAGAAACTTTATTCCATTATGTAAAACTTACTTTCTTTGCTCAATTCTCTTTTAGACCTATTTTTTGGAGCTGAATGCTAAAACAAAACATGACCATAAAACACACATATATACACACCTCAGATCAAAGTTTAGAAGACATTATTTACCTTTATTTATGTACAGTAGAAAACTCTAACTTCGAACTCGTAATTCTTTGGTCTTATTTTACTTAACTATTATGGATGCCTATATATCAAAGCCCTTGTTTGGTCCTCCAGTAGGGGAAATAAGTACTCACAAATAAAAGCATCAAGTTCCTCTTCGCTTAATGGATCACCTTCACTTTGCTCTCGAGGCATCTGATGATATATTCTTGATAAAAACCTATCGTTCTCTTCTTGAATATGTACATGCATAGGAAACAGATAGGTGGATAAGAAAATGTAAAACGTGCATTGATCTATAGGCACATTCATGGTGTGAGCCAGCTCTCTATTTCTAGCATGATCTAAGGGTCTAGCCCTAGGCCGAGTTGGACGTACATCCATGGTTTGGTTTGAAGCTATTCTAGTTGATGGTCCTTCCTCAATCACTATTCTATGTGCTAAGGGGTTTGTACACTCGGGGAGTAAGTACTCAAAAATGAAGGCATCATTCGAAGATTGTACTAAAGATGTATTACTAATTTGAGTTGAAGCTCTATTTCTAGCTAAATTTAAATTTGCATTCCTATCTCGAACTGAATTCCTATGAGATTGTCTCCACCTCATCAGAAGACTTCCTCCCCATGGTTGAATCACAATTCTTTATCTGTTTCTACAGTTGCACCTGCAAGGAAAGAGATATTAGAAATGATAATGCATGTGATCTTTATTTATGTAAATTAGCAAGTATTCATGTTTAGAGAATTTTATTATTCAATGCTAAAGCATGCGACTTTGTCAGTAATATAGGTTTTTGACAATACATTAGTTTTGCTGGCATGTATCTAGTAGTCCTAATGCACGTCATCTTGTCTGCCCATAGGGCAAAGGGAAAATATTTTGGCCAATTCTTTACTTTTCCCTTACAAGCCTTAGCCAAAGATTTAATAATCGGAGGATGTCCATGCTCAATTTTCTCGTTGGCTTTAGGATTGTAAGTAGTGGTGAGCAATAACTAAATTCCATATTTTTCAAGGAATTCTTTGGCTTCCTAAGCATGGAGCTCACCTCTGTCAATGACTATTTTCTCAACATAGCCAAATCTACTTAACATGACTTCTAGTAGAAACCTATATATATTGCTCATAGTTTTTGTCCTGAGAGCTCTTCCTTCAACATGATTTGTTAGGTCCTCCCTTGCCAGCATAATATATCTCATCTGTTGTACCCCTAATGGCATTGTAACCAAATTTTCAACAAAATTATAGTGGATATTTTGAGGATATGTCAGATGCAACTCATCTGTGTGTTTTACATTCGAGAACTACTGGCAAGTCTTACAAGTGGCCACATATTTTTGCACATCTACATACATCCCGGGCCACCAATATCTTTCCTTTATCTTTTCATAAGTCCTTTGAAAGCCTTTATATCTGGCCCATAGTGAACTATGCATTTCACATATAATCTTGTCTCTCACTTTGTTGCATCCTACAACTCACTAAGGTATCTTGCTTCTTCCAATCTTTTGTTTCCAAAGTAATCCATCTTTTAGAAAATAATTATTTGAATTTCTCCGAATGGTACAAAACTTTTCTTTGCTCCAACCTGGATTAGGAGAATTAATGCTTAAGTATCTTTGGATTTGCTTTCACTTATTTTTAGATTCATCTTCCTTGAATATTTCTGTTATTCCTAATTGAAGTTCATAATTTTCTCTCCTCTTCTCCAATTTCCTTTCCTACTTCCTAAGCACTTTTGAGTTCCTCTTCTCGAAGACTCAATACTAGTCTTAGGCTTCTCATTTTCATGAGTAGGTTCTTTGTTATTTAGTCCTATAGATGCTTCGTCTAAGCTTGAAGTATGTACATGCGAAGCATAAAAATCCAAACCTATCTCTTCAACATTAGAGAGCATCGAGTCTTGATTTTCATATATAGCTCACAATAGCAAATCAGCTACCACATTATTCCTCCCGGCTATATGAACAAACTTGGGATTTAGTGACTTGATCTATGCTATCCATCTTAACATGGCAATATCTGCAATGGAACAGTTCATGATCATTCCAAATAATGGTAAGCAGCCTGTCTCCACCACCACATTTGCCCCAAGTAAGTATTCTTTATCCTTCTTTAATGCGGTCACTATTCCTCAAAGCTCTCGCTTAATTTGAGGATAGTCTCTCTAGCGAACATTTATTACTTCAGCTCCAAATCAAATTTCATACCTTTTTCCTTCATCATCTTCTTGTCCAATAGCCCAGCCTATACTCTTCTGACTCATATCTATGGCAATATAGATTTTTTTATTGTCACTATAGTCAGCCTTTCTAAGCAGCGGTGCTTTTAGAAGCCTTCTTTAATTTCCTCATGGCCTGAGTATGGATCTCCTTCCATTGAAATCTTTTCCCTTTTCGAGGCAATTGATAGAGTGGTTCTGCAACATGGGCAAAATGAGTAATCCACACAACGTAGAAAACACATGCCTTGAGAAAATCCTCACCTTAGTGATTGAGGTGCAAACTTATTTCATGTATTGAATGGCATCTACTTTCTTTGGGCATGGCTTCATTTGTTTATGACCACACAAACTTTCTACAATGAGTACCTCTTGCAATCCAAATACTGATTTCTTTGCAGACAATGTCAAATGAACCTCTTCTAGCAAACTAAGAATGGATTCACAATCATTTATGTGATTCTTAACAAATTTCTGACATCCATCCTCATCAAGAGTCTCATCTTTATCTTTCTCTTCGCAACCCTTAATTGGAACATCACGAATGAATGGCATTGTCAAATGTGGGATATAATCCCTAAGCACCTTATGCATACTATTCATCGTATGTGCCACGAGTTTGTGGCGCCTTGTGGAAAAGTACACATATGCATGAGCCCAAGTGGTGTCCTGATGGTCATCAAATCACGACTCTCAAGGCCTAGTTGGAATTGGTCATACCTAGAGTGCAAGTCTCCATTGAGTAAATAGATCTCCTTGCAAAGGCTTCTACGTATTCATCTATGATAGGCGTTGTTCGCATATTTCTAATCGTCACCATATTTACCGATTATAGATCTTGAATAAACCTCAGTGACCCATTTTCCTTTGGTACTATGAACCAATGGTTAGAATAGGAAGCACTTGATGGCTCAAGAATCTGCATTCTAATATTTCTGTTCAACAGGTCAATCAACTTTGAAATGTGAGCTTTTGGTACTGGAATCGATCAAAAATTCCAAGGCACATGTGGTATCATAAAAATTATCATTGGTGAAACCACAGATGGATCTACACACCCAATGCATTGAAAGAAAAGAGCCTTTCCATGTCTGAATATCATTCGAGAGAATACATTCCTCTCCTTTCACTGAGGAATCCATCTTTTCCTAACTGGATTTGCTCAAATGATTCTTTGGTAAATTCGTGACCTAATTTTCTTTTATCCCTGAGAGGTGGCTAGGTTTTTGCACCATCCATAAATTGATTATTATTTTCAAGAAGCGGAATTGCAACTAGTTTAATCTTTCTATCAACCATTTTAAATTTTGTTTCAACGAAATCTTCTTTTCATTTTTTTTCTTGTTCAAACTTTGTTATTTCCTTGTACATGAAAATAGATTGTGTTTGAATCACGTAGTCACTCCTTCCTTCAATCAATTCTTGCAAATTAAACAGCATATCTACAAAAGATATCTCATCAAAAACTCGAGAGATAATTTCCTCCTCAAAGCCAAGTGCTCTACATCCGTAAATGTTTCTCTGAAGATCTGCTATGTATTGTTTTTCCCACTTTTTAAACTCAGAAAAAACACGAAACTAAAAAGAACTTGTTGAAGAAAGTTCTATGAAACTTGATATGGACATATTTACATTTGGGAACTTCTCACTATTCAAGCTTCCAGAGTCCCGATTTATGAAAGCTTCATTTAAATACTTTGATCTTGAAGTTCTTTTGGAATAGGTCTTATTCAAAGAGGAGTTCTATTCCTGACATGGTTGACACAAACTGTCATAAACTAGACCGCTTTCTTTGCATCCTTGCTTTGAATTCGCGCATATGTCGAACCATGTTCTAAGACTCTTGTCTCCATCCTCAAGGAAGTAATGTATGGCTATCCTAAAATCAACGAGCAGCTGGAATAATCTTGGATGAAAAAGTTCTGATAATCACTAACATCTCCGATTGTGACTAGTAGCTGTGGGCATGCACCAAATAGCTCACATGGCATCCTATTAGGAGCCTAGATTCCCTAGTCTGGCTGCATATCTATTGACCATTTTCCTTTCACGTAGAGATTTTTGGACATTAAATTAATTTGAGATCCATGATCAATAAGAGCAACGATTGGTGTACTAATTTTATCTAATCGTACGAATGTCTCAATGGTGGCTCGAGCCCAATGATCTCTAGTATAATGACTTGAAGAAATCATATCTAGAGAATTCCATTCCAAGAACATTTTCTCCTGTATGCATGGCTACATCTTAGCTTCAGTTTGTTCAAGTGCACTTTTCAATTCTTGTACTTGCACTTGCACAGCTTGAACAGGTGTCTCTTCATCCATCCTCTTAGTTTCTTGAGTGTCAGCTATTGGTTTCCATTTTCTCCTTAAGAGGTCGCTTATTACTTCTAGAAATTCCCATTTAGCTATTCCTAGCAACTCACCTAGTATAAATTTGATTACGCGATCAAGCACTCTTTTCTCAAAAACTTGTTTTAAATCCATGGCTTGTCCAATGTGTGATTTTAGCATATATGATGGGTTTTACACCTTTCCTTGACCTCTCCTTACAGGTTTCATCTCTTGATCCTAAGGAGGATTATTAACTTCAGTAGAAACCGGTGTCTCAATAGAAGTAGGATTTTGAACTTGAGTTGGAATTTGATTTGGTTGGGTTGTTGTTGGTTGGAATAGTTGAATTACTTGAGTGGGTTGGTTTGTTTGTATTGATTGTTTTTTATTTGGTGTTTGAGATTGATCTTGTAAAGCTTCTACTGGACACCTGGTTCTTCTTTCCTCTTCTTTGCCTTCATTGGTTCTCCTCCTTTTTTCTTCCACTACTGCCTCATGCTTCATTGAGGAGCATAAATAAGTAACAATCGAGAGAGTATCTACAAGATCTTCCCATCTGGTTACACCTCGAATTTCATTGATTTCTGAATTTAAGATCTCATGATGCATCTTTCCCTGATCTAGGGATTTTATCACTTTAGACCATGATTTTGTGTCACTATTTTCATCAATTACTTGACACGCGTATGTAGATGTATCAGATGTTGAAGCAACATTACCAGACGTGCTAGGGAAAAACATTCTCATGCCTCCTTGACCAAAGTTAATATTCACCTTTTCTCCAGTTTTTGAGTCATAAATCATCTTCTCCTTTATGAAAACTAGGTCTTTAGCAAACGCTTCTTTAAACCTTTCACATGAGTATCTCTTGTGCTCCAAGGAGTCACACCAGATGTACCTCTTAACTTAACGAGCTTTCGGAACTTTATTGTTAGTCGCTTGTGGGGATTTGGATTCCATTATCTGCTTAACACTTTGGATCATGAGATCACTAAAACTTTTAAACATTTCTTCCATGGTGTTGGGAGGCACAAATTCCTTTCCACTCGGTGGATCAACTTGAGCATTTGGAAAAGGCTGATGTGGCACCTGTATTTGCTCTTCTTGTAAGTCGTCCTACCAATCTTGCATGAATTTTTCCATAGCTCCTTTGCACTTCGTCTTTTCTCATCTTGCTCCAAGGGCAAAAGTTGAGTCATGACGTTCATCAAAGAAATTGTAGTGTCGCCCATGAACAGTCAAATGAGAAGAGCTTTTCAAACTACACTTCTTGCTAAACCTTTCATTCTAAGCTCAAAGTCTCTACGCTCACCTCCTTTCATGTCCGTTCAATAGGTATGTTATCGATGTCCGTGAAAAGGAGGGTCTAATCTAAGCAACTTTGTTTTGGAAAAATTCAACCTTACTCACATGAAATGAAGGGAAGAACCGAGTGCTTTGTTTCCAAGTTTCAAATACTTAATATCATTTGGATATTATAAACCTCTAAGTTGTATAACATAAAACGATCAATTCATCTTTACATTTATTTATTCAGAAATTGACGAAACAATTATATGTGCTAACGCCAAGTTCACATAATGCTACACGCTAAATTAAGCTTTTGAAATTTGAGTTGACACACGTATGAGTTCTTACTCGTGCACATTGTAGTGATCTTTGTAACTTGCTTTGAAATATTCTTCGATTAGTGTAAGAACACTTGAAAAGAGAACAAAAGAAAAAGAACTCTATTCTCGTTTGTTACAGAAACGTCACTTCTCACTGCAAATCAAAGTCATTGGTATACAGTTCAAGCAATCAACCCCATCTTTCTAAAGAAAAATAAATAGCTCAACACGGATATCTTTCTAAAGAAAAATAAATAGCTCAACACGGATATCACTTTAAAGATTGAACCCAAAGCAGATCGTTCATTTTCATATTCATAAAATGCCCATGGAAAATAGCAGAACAGCAAAGTGAATATGTTTCAATCCATTTCATCTTCGCAATGATTGTTCGAGATGCATAAGGAAAACATATATTCCGTTCACTAGATGTCTCACTCAATTTTCATTCATGTCATGATTAGCCAATTACATTAGTTGAATTCAGAATCTCTATCTAGCCCAACAAAGAACTTAGCAACTTGATTATAAAAAAGTACACGCATAATTATCTGAGATTGCATTTGAGGAGTTTCAAATCAAATGACAATGTTCATGCAAGAAGTTTATAAAATCCCGTTCAGCACAAAAAAAGAATTCGAACATGCGATGCAGAATTAAAGCAAAAGTTTTACCAACTTTTCAATCACATCTGATGAGCGGGTTAACTTCAAGAAATCTATTCACATCATTCAAGATCGTTATAAATCAAGTTCTGAAATGTGAATCAAAGATTTACAAGTCAATGCATATATAAGCGCACTCGAATCCTTCTCTTTCTTCTGACAGTTATATTATCACGATCACAAGCTCCATCACTAGATTCTCTCGAGATAATGTTTGACAGAGTTACAATGCGGCATCAGAATAGAACCCAAAACATTTTCACATGTATTTAGACCAAAGAAAAAAAAAACCATCAGATCATAGGATCAGTACATCAAAGTAGATTACAAATCCTATCGTCATGAAACAGAGAAAGATCACACGTTATAATATCTTGGCCACAGTTTGTATATTGTTAAATTAACGATTGCACATCCATGCTTTGTGTTGATAACCCGCACATAAATTGCTGCCACCATCTTCTTCACAAACATGCTTTGTTTCGCTCTAGTCTTCGCAATAAACTGGCATAGAGATGGAGAAAGAGCAACAGTGGGAAGGAGTAATAGTAGGCGGCAATCTCAAGACAGCATATCGAGAAAGACGACCACAACCACCAATAGAATGACATGATCATCTGATGATTTTCACTTCCCTCTCAGCTTCCATAGTCTTGACAGATGAGTATTTGTCTTCCAATCTTGCCCTGAACCCCCGTCAATCTTCATTTTCTCTACGCATTCTCTTTTCACAAACATGGCTCCATTTCCTTGTGATTTCAGCAGGAGCAGCGTGCTTCACTGATCTCTGTCATGATATTCACAAGAAGAGAGTCTGGCCATGTCCTCTCTTAGTTGTCTTAGTGGAGTGACTCGAAGATATCAGTCTTCATGCTATGACTACGACTTCACCTGCCTCTTTTATCAACAAAGTCCAACCAGCCCCATCGATTTCCCTTGTCCCTCCTTTTTCATCCTTCCCATAGTAATGTCCTCCCCCCTCGAGATGCAATCCCCAAATAGCATTCCCCCCTTCATCCTTTTTCTTTTCAAATCCTTCCTTTTTTCTTCCTATGCATCATGTAGCCATGTTTCTGCAATTAAGACCAAGCCTACATACTTGATCACTTCACGTAAGCTTGATTTATTGGCATAACCTTTGGAAGACTTCATATGTACAACCTCTTGTAACTTTGCTTCACAATTACTTTTGTAAAAGTGGAATACACCCACTAGGAGTTAGGAAGCACAAAATCACGTATCACTTGGTAGTTGAACTAAGAGAGAATCTATCCTATAAGTTAACATTCTTTTGGTAGAGATTTGGATTTGAATTTGAATTCAAATCCTTTGGCTCCAATAATAACTATAAAAGTAGGATTTGAAAGACCTGTGTCTATCTCGAGAGATTTAGATATCATTTTGATGTACTTTCATTGAGAAGAAGAGCTCATCTCATAGCTCACTCACTTCTCATTCATTGAGAAATTTTTGATTGCCAATGACATTGGACTTTTACATGATTTAATACATATATGATCATTACTTCTCATTCTCATTTCTCTATCATAACTCCATCAAGACAGTGATCTTGTCAGAGCTTGTTCTCATTGTATATTCTATCATTTCTAATGATTTAAAACATGATAGATTCAACATAGTGTCTATTGTAATCCTACAAAGTTTAATTATTAATGTGTCTCGCAATCCTCATATATTAATCCATCTTTGCTCACTGGTTTGTTGACTATCAAGACCCGTAAACGTCGTGATGCTTGGTTGATTTTCTAAACACATTTCTCTGCATGTAGTCCATCATTTGTGATGAAATCACTCATGATTCGTAGCTTGTTAAGCTAATTAGTCTTAAACGAGACTGGGGACATACATGTCTGTCCGAAATGAAAAAGCAAATTCCATACCATTGCTAAAAACATCAGATACTTCCTCCAAGAAATCTCTGCTTGACGTCGTTTAACAAGGCGCTTACGACAAAGAAGACTTTGTTCAACCTATCCGGAAGCGAGTCATTCAGATATGAACCTTATGTTATGGACAGAGCCGTACAGTACAGCAGGAGTTATGTAGATATGGTTGGATGCCCCATAGGCTTTATACAACCTGTTACACAGATACTAGTTTCTAGGGTGAAATGGGGGAGTCATCAAGCCCCCATCCCGAAGTGTTGTAGACTTGAGCCAGCATGCACCTATTCTTTATCAATGGTAATCGGCAATTGCATCACTGCTGATGATCGGATACCCATTCCAGATATTCATTCAATGAAACAACTTCCACGACAGTGAGTTCACGTTCTGCTTCATCTAAGGAGGACTATCACTGTGCTACAAGAAATCAATGGCGACTACGAAGATGATGACAGAATCAATCGATGATGAACATCACAATCGAGCTCCTGTAGCGCTTCATAAAGATGTCGGAGTTGCTGCTGAATCAAGTGCAGAGGAATAAGCATCAAAGCAGATAAGAAGTTGAATAGCGGGTGACTCGGAAGCTTGAGGTGGCGACGAAGTTTACTGCTGTGTCGACGGAGAAGCTGCTTCGTAGTCACGGATGTGGCGACGGACAACACAATCGACGGAAAGAGGCTCTCGGGGAAGTCTTACCGTCTATCGCGGCGGGAAGCAATCCGTCTATCGCGGGTCGAGGCTACCGTCTATCGCGGCGTGAAGCTCACCGTCTATCGCGGGAGGTAGACCGTCTATCGCGTGAAGCTCACCGTCTATCGCGGGAAGCATTCAGTCTATCGAGGTTAACCGCCTATCGCGGGAGGAACCTTACCGTCTATCGCCTTACCGTCTATCGCGGGAGGCGCCTTACCGTCTATCGCGGGAGGAGCCTCCCGTCTATCGCGGGAGGAGCCTTACCGTCTATCGCGGGCAACCAAGTCGCTGGGCTTGGCGGCCGCCGTTCCTTCATTTCCAAGTGGACCCCAGCATAATCAGAGGTGAATTTAAAAAGAGTGGAGCAACCAGGTCGCTGGGCTTGGCGGCCGTCGTTCCTTCATTTCCAAGTGGGCCCCAGCATAATCAGAGGTTAACCCTTCGAAAAAGAGAGAAAAAAAGAAGAGAAAAAAGAGAAAAAAGAGAAAACAAAAAAAAAAAAAAAAGTAAAGAAGAAAAAGAAAAAGGGAAGAGGGCTTTTTTTCCGCCAAGCCGCCTGTATGGAAGGTTTTCATAGCTTGAATTAGAAAAAAGAAGAGAAAAAAAA
This sequence comes from Ceratopteris richardii, assembly GCA_020310875.1. Classification (NCBI taxonomy): domain Eukaryota; kingdom Viridiplantae; phylum Streptophyta; class Polypodiopsida; order Polypodiales; family Pteridaceae; genus Ceratopteris; species Ceratopteris richardii. The sequence goes on from CM035439.1 coordinate 6,792,507, forward strand.
AAAAAGAAGAAGAAAAGAAAAAAAGAGAAGAAGAAGAAAAAAGAGAAAAAAAAAGAAGAAGAAAAAGAAGAAAAAGAAAAAGGAAGTTTCAAAAAAGTATTTGGATGCGATGTGATCGGTGGGGGATTTTTCCTTGTCTGTGGTCTGCTTTCTCTCTATGTTGGAGGGTCTTGCCGCTGGGCATTGAAAATTAAAAGTGGTACAAGTTCCTTCGGCCATGGATGTGGCTTCGTCCTCTCTCGTGAAAAGTAATCGGCCCCCCCCCCCTGGGGAGACCGGCACTCTGGCCGCTCTGCTGGAGGGGGGGTCATGTGCCGCCCCTGGGGCATCCGAAAGTGCTGAGTCCCCCATCGTGTCCCTCAGTAGACCCGCAGTTCTGTCTGCTCAGGAGGAGCTCAAGAAAGTTTGCCTCGTCGGCCAAGTGTTTGGCCCTAGGCCCCCGCTCGAAATCGTGCGACAATGGCTTCGAAAAGAGTGGTTCCCTCGAGGACTAATTGTCAGCAAATGTCAGTTCTTACCAGCAAACCACATGCTGCTAGTATTTGAAAATGAAGAGATGGCGTTCCAAGCCCTAAGCGTTGGCACCTGGCAGCTCGGTCGGACGACCCTGTGCTTATTCAGATGGTCCCCGGACTTTACCCCCGACAAATCGAAATCACTTCGGTACCCTCTTTGGGTTGAGCTCCCTAACCTCCCATACTTCTTGTACAACTTCGTGTGGCACATAGTCTCCCCTATCGGCAAGCCGTTGGCTTCACGAGAAGACATTGGTGGTCTCATCTATGAGGGTGCAAGACACTCGTTCAATGCTAGATGGCACCCACAAATCTGCGTCGAGGCCGACCTCAGTTCGCCGCTTCCATCAACGATCAAAGTGGACATGGGCGAAGGAGAAGTTTGGGAGCAGGATATCACCTACAAAAACCTCCCCAACGCGTGCTTTCGTTGTGGCCAGCAAGGTCACAGGATTAAAGACTGCCCTCTCAGGCAAAAAAACAAGCGATTTCAAGAAGCCTCCAAAACTGCTCAAGACATCTTTGACGATTTGACCCACTTGACCAAGGAAGGGGAAGGCAAGGGCCTCCTCAATCCACAAGCTGATGCCGATGGCTTTACTGAAGTTAGAAGAAGAAGGAAAAGAAGTCCGAGGGCCAACGGTGAGAGGAACAACCTGCCAATTACCCCACACAACAATTTGTATTGCAATCTTGGAAAGGAGATCAACGAGCTCGACTACCCAGGTGGGAAGCCACCTGAGGTAGACAACTACGACGAAGCCCTAGAGATCCCTGACAACAAAGAAACCCCCCAGGAGGGCTACACTACAAGCAAAGAAGATGGTTTCACTACTAATAATGAAGACAACATGGATAGTGAAAGTTCCATCATTGGATCGACGATCCCGGAAACGATGCCGAGCACAGGGCCCAATTCTCCCCAGCGGAGGGCATCCCGCAAAGGGAAACAGCCTTTGGAGTTACCCTGGAAAAGCCCCCATAAGAACCGATTTCTAAGTCGGGATCAGATCCCAGCGAAAAAGAAAGATGAAGCCAAGAGAAGAAAGGACAAGGCTCCCTCCCGCAAAGAGGGATCAATACAAAAATGATTGTCATCTCGCTAAATGCTAGGGGGCTAACCGACCCCTCAAGAGCGGCCATCATTGGTCAATGGCTCCGTGACATTAGCTTAAAACCAGACATTATATGCATTCAAGAGATTAAAATTGACGGAGAAGACCTTCTGAAACAGCTCAGACAGGTTTCCTCGGCCCATGTGTGGATCCCAACAAAGCACCAGCGGGGGTCCGGTGGAACGGCTATCGGTGTTAAACAACCCTGGCTTGAAAAGCTTGAGAACTCCATTGAAGATGTAAATCACCGCTGGATTGCGGTTTCTTTTGGTGCTCCCCTCTGTGTTACTATGGTTTCTTTGTACGCCCCTAACGGGGATTTGGAGAGGCTGAACACTTGGACTTCTCTTGACTCGCTTCCCCACAACGTGCTTATATGTGGAGACTTCAACATGGTGGAGGACCCTAAGGACAGATGGATGGGCAAGGGCAGGGTCATCGACAGTCGGGAGAAAGAAACGTGGGACATGACCAAACTCCACTTGGATCTGGTCGAATTCAAAGACTCAAATGGCTTTTCCTGGTCGAATCTCCAAGCGGGCGAGGATCTGAGGAAAGCTAGACTTGATAGATGCTACATCTCTCAGAGCTTTACTCATCTGTGGGGCCACCCTTCCATCACGCAACGTACTGACCTCACCATCTCTGATCACTACCCGATCGTTATCACTTTTCAACCTTCCAACAGGACCCACAAGGCTCCGTGGTTCCATGCCAACGCTTCCACCTTCTCTCTCCCCTCCGTCCATCAAGAGATTGCCGATGTGTGGAAGGTGGCGTTCGCCTCTGGCTTGGCCCCAGCCAAGTGCTGGAGAAGTGCGGTCGACAAGTCTCGCAAGATCATGATCAGAACTAAGAAGATGCTCGAGACAGTGCGGCGGGCTCGTAGGGAAGCGCTTTACCACAGACTCTGGCGACTCGAGGAGGAAGTAAACAAAGGAAAACACCAAGCCCAGAAAGGTCTCCGAAAAATCAGAGCAGCGTTGAGATACGAGGAAGAAATACAAAGGAAAAACTTGCAAATCTTCTTCAAGGAGTGGTGGGCTGGAAAAGCCGACAAACCCACCAAAGAGATGTGCAATATCCTTAAAAGGAAACACAACAGAGAGACGATTCCCCTACTGCTAGACCCACATGGCAATGTATGCAACTCGGAAGAAGATAATGTTGGCATCATCGAAGGGCACTTCACGAGACTCCTGGGAACCTCGAACCCCCTCTCCCACCATAGAAGGGACTGCATGGCTGCCATTTCTAGGGTTTCCCCACGGAGAATACCGCCCAACCTCCACTCCCTGCTTCATGCCCCGATCTCTGAATCAGAAATCATTGAGGTCATTGATGCCCTCCCTCTCGGTAAAAGCCCGGGACCCGACGGACTCACTAACGAGTTTTTTAAATCCTTCAAGCTGGTGGTTGCCACCCCTCTTCGGATGGTTTGGCAAGAAGCGCTAAAATTTGGTGCTCTTCCTTCTTGTATAAATAATGGAATTATCAAGCTGATTCACAAGAAGGGGGAAAAAAACAGAATCGAGAACTGGCGGCCAATTACCATGCTCCAAACAGGATACAAGATCGTCGCCAAAGTCATTGCCAACAGACTTGCGTGCCACCTGAGATCTTGGCTTAGTGAGGACCAAAAAGGTTTCATCAAAGGCAGGTCCATCCTGGAAACCATTATGGATATTTGGGAAGGTATTCAATTTGCAAATGAGTCTAATCAAGATGTAGTCTTCCTAAAGATCGACTTTGACAAAGCCTACGATAGGCTAGAATGGGACTATATTCTGCAGTCGCTCCAAGACCTCGGATGTAGTCAGAAATTCACCAAGATGATCGCGACCCTTCTCGGCAACGCAACGACCCAAATTAACGTTAACGGCAAACTTTCGAAGGCGATCCATCTTAAAAGATCTATTAGACAAGGGTGCCCTCTTGCCCCCCTTCTCTTTGCCATCGCCACTGAGGTGCTGAGCAGACTTGTGGCTCATCATGTGGAGGCTGGCAATATCAAAGGCCTCCAGCTACCTCACGACCACAATCAAATCATCATGAGACTTTTTGCCGACGATATGAACGCGTTCGTTCACAATGATAATACCAGCCTGGAGACTTTCTGGAGGTGTCTTGATACCTTTTGTGAGGCCTCTGGATCCAAAATCAACCACAATAAGACCGCCTTTAGGGCCATTGTGGGACATCAACCTGGCCTTCTCATTGATCATGGCTGTCAAATCATTCCGCAGGGCCAAATCTTTCGGCTGCTTGGAATCCCCTTGGGGTTTGGCGTCTCTATGGAGCAGCGATGGAACTGGGTGCTGGCCAAACTTGAAAACAAGCTCAATTACTGGAGAGGCATGCAAATCAATCTCGCTGGACGGGCAATGGTTATCAACACATTCCTCCTCTCGTCTACCATCTATTTCCTTTCTTGCTGGAGACCGAATGAGCAAGGCCTGTCCAAACTGAATAGCATCTGCAGAAACTTTCTTTGGACGGGTGATCATAACAGAAGGGGGGTGCCTAAAATCAAATGGGCCATCTGCACCAGCCCTAGAGATAGCGGGGGGCTTGGCATCCTGGACATTGGGTGCATGGCTAACAAACTGGCAGCCAAATGGATGATTAAAGCTTGGTGCAATAGGGAGGCCTCGTGGGCCAAGCTGATCTTCAGAAACAAAAATGAGTTGGCCCTCACGGGGTCCCCGAACTGGAAGAACCTTGACATCATGACCCTGCTATTCTCCCCGATACCTGTCTTCCCGAAAGGCTCCAATCTTGTATGCTCTCTTTGGAAGGGCTGGAATAAAGTCAAAAGCTTCACAAGAATTAGTGAGGACTGGAAGTGGGCGGCCGGAATCAGACAAAACGACTCTATCTGGTTTCCGATACATGGCATCCGGAGTGTGGAGTCGTGGAACATTCAAAATGCCAAGAAGTTATGGAACAAAGGATTCAAAAAATGGAAACACCTCTGGAAACATGACACCAACAGTTGGATCAACTACGAGGATATCGACCCTCGCATAAACATCTCCTACGAAGAATGGAACACCTTGCAAAGCAGATGCCTCGCTTGGGACCGTCACAAAACTCGCCTTCTCATGGGACATGATGCTCCGAACGCGCGTGGTCTCAAATGGCACAATGGGAATAGCCTACTCAAAATCCCGAACATCAAAGAGACGACTGACCTCCAGATCAGCCTCAACAAGAAGTGGTGCCTGTCCTGGACGCGGCTTCGGTGGGACATGAAATTCATGGGTATCTGGCACCCACTTATAGAGATTAAGAAGTCGGTCCTCTTATGGCAAATTCTTCATCAAGGAATTTGGACTAACCATAAGGCAAGCAAAATTTGTGGGATCCCTCCGTGGTGCAAACGCTGCCACCGTGCAATCGAAGATGTCCCACACATCTTCCTTACTTGCCCCAACTCCTACAGAATCTGGCAGATGGTTGGACTGAAAATCAGAGTTCAGAAACAGCTTAGTTGGAAACAAGTCCTTTTGGGTGAAGCGATTGGATGCTCTGCGGCTCTCTGGAACGCAATCAGAGGGGAAGTCCTGTGGAAAATTTGGCGGGAGCGGTGTGCTCTCAACTTCGGCGACCCCCCCAGGGAGTGGTCGATTGAAAAATCTCTATTCCTCCTTGGCAAAAGGATTGTCAACAGTAAGAAATCCCCCCCCTTCAGGCACCATCAAGTCCTCCTTTTGATCAACAACAAGCTCAAACCCAAGTGGGTCCCGCATGAGGGCGACGAGAGGGTGATCAACCTTCTTTGTAATGCAACCTAGGAATCAACCAAGCTTCCCCTGCTTTGTGGGATTTGGGGGGTCCCGTGGGCACTAGTCCCCTTCTATTGTACCTTTGTTTCTTAATTTAATTCAAGTCCGGGAGAGTAGGCTATTGCCGAACTTCCTTTATATTAAAAAAAAAAGTTTTGGACCTTGAATTATATCAGAGCAGGCACAATCAAGATGAGAGATGGATTTCCATCCTCCATTGACAAAATGGATAGGAACAACTACTCAGCATGGTCATTAAGGATGCAATCATATCTTCAAGGGAGAATTCTATTTGGATACATCTCATGAGATGAAGAGATGCCAATCTTTAGGAGAAGGCGTCAACCAACAAACAAAGAGCAAGAAAGGTTGACCACATGGTGTGCAAAGGATGCTCTTGCGAGGTCTTACTTACTAAACTCAATCTCTGATTTCTTGTTACCACATGTTAGAAATTTCAAGACCTCCCAAGAGACTTGGGAAGTGATTTCATTATATTTCTCCTTAAACACAAGAGCTAGGAAGAATCAGTTGTGGATGGAGTTCACAACCCTAAAGAAACAATCAAAGCAAGGAGTGGCTAATTATGTAACCAAAATGAAAGATCTAGTTGACTAGTTTGCAAGCATTGGAGAGGAGATAGAAGAAGAACACATTGTGAGACACATCATTAATGGAATCAAGGCTAATGACACGTGGGAGTCCTTCACCACAGCAATGGACCTCTACATGGATATGCAAATACCTGATCTCAACACCTTGATGGGGCAACTCTTCACCCATGAGACAAAGCTCAACAGAAATGGAGACAACTCAAGAGGTAACCAATTTTATATCCTTTATATAGATAAGACTAAAGCTAAGGATAAATGTAATAGTAAAAAATGCAGCAAGAAGATTTAGTCAATATGTAGACTGATACCCTGTGACAGAGAGACCTTCTCAGCAAAAAATTATATCCGTATTTTTAGAAGGTCTAACCAACAGAACATTGAGAATCTTGGTATATGTAAAACGGTTGCAAACTCTGAGTGAGTGTCTTCAAGAGTGCATAGATTTGGAAGACAACTTAGCTGAGGATCTCAAAATTACCCAAAATCCTACCAAAACAGAGGATACAAGGAGCGATGAGACTTCTAGTTCGAGTTATGTGGAGGAAGTGGCAGCGTTAGTGGCCAAGAAATTAGGAGTACAAGGACAAAGGAACTACCAGAACTCCTCCTTGAGAGTGTCAATGTTAGGAAGTTGCACACTTTGCAGTGGAGGTCATCTATCTCATGTCTGCTCCAGAGAAGGACTTGGGTTATCACAACCTTACCCTTATGATAGACAACCAACTGAGGAGCCTAACATATATTCTTATAGTGAGCAGAAGTACATCAACTACAACACCGAACACTATCCAATGAATAGACAACCACAACCGTTTGTACCACCCTAGGTCTACATACGAGTACCCTCCGAGAGAACAAGGCAGGGTTGTTCATAGGTATAACCCTTGTCCAGGACCACGAGGAGCAACTAGACCATATGACCATGGAGGATAAAGCCAACCTCAACCAATACTAGGACAACAACCACCACATCCACTAGCTTCGACACAAGGGTAGAACATCACAATACAAGTCGTTTGTCTTGAGTGTGGCAAAGAACAACTCTTGAGAGATTGTCCCGGACATCCCTCTAGTGCACCAAAGGTTACATCCGTTAATGTGGTAGGGCTAGTAGGGGATTCAAGTTCTAGTAGTGATAATGTGGCTCCTATACATGCAGTTACTATGGCACAAGCCTTACAAAAAGCTAAACTAGGTGAGCAATCAAAGCCAAGTGGATCAAGAGAGCCTAGTAAGAGAAAAACAAGAGCATTGAAGGATACTAGAGAGAAGGCCAATCGTAAGTGGACCAAAAAGTTATCCGAACTAGAAGAAAGCTTGAAAGATGCAAAAACAAAAATAGAAGATATTGCCTCTCAAAACCCTTCGCATGTCAAAACTCCATGCACACCACCTCATCCCCAATCTGACCCCCACCCACCAACCACTGTAAATAAACCACAACTAGGGTCCGTTCTTGCAGATCCAACCCTATAACACTTGGACATGATGTTCAAGGTGTACTAGGCGCGACTTCAAGAAGGGCCAACACCTGCAAACCTGGACAAGAGCTACCCTAGAGCAGATTTAGAGATTGAACGGACAAAAATGTGCATAAAAATGGTGGAACTAGCTCAAGCTATGTTCGAGGCCAATCAATCATTCAATCAGATGAATGCTATTACACCGGCTTTGCACTTACAGGGCTTACTAGATAGATTAGAGCAGTTGGTAAATAAACCACAAGTTTCTTTACCTCCATAGGCTCAACCACCTATTGAAAGAGAAAGCTCATCACCAAAGAAAGTCTATGTTCCCGATTCCATGGATGATGAAGAACCTCTTTCAATTCAATAGCACACTCAAAAGTTCTTGCGGGAAATACAAGAAGAGAAATGGGTCAAGGAGAAGGATGTTCCCCCTCCTATTCTTGAGATTGATGATCTTCATGATCAATTTCCACAAGACATTCCATCTCTTTATGGAGACCACGTACAGCATCAAGGAGAAGAAAGGTCAGAATTTGAATCCAATTCTTTACAAGAGTTGCCACAATTCACGTGCCCATGGGAATCTGAATCTCTCTAGATTAGAGCTCCCACAATATTGATCAGAAATGAAGACTCTGTGGTTCCTAGAAACATTGATGTCGTGAAGAACAATAAGGTTCATTGTCATCTCACTGTAGAAGAGCTGCTCAAGGCAAAACCTGAGCTATGGAATCACGTGAAAGATTTGGTTCTAGAACTTGATTCCAGTATGCCCAAAGCAGGCTCTAAGCACGAAGTTCCAGAGATACCTCTAGATAAAATAGGGGACATGAGCGAAGGTGAGGAAGGTAATACTTATCTTCCAATCACCTACCAAGGTTACACAACCAAAGCAATCATAGATTTAGGTGTGGGTGTTGATGTTGCAACCACCTCCTTGTGGATGCAATGGGAACCTGCATTAAGACCAACTAGAATGAAGCTTCAGATGGTTGATGGCCATGTGGAAAGACCTCTAGGATTGCTAGAGCGGATAACTCTAACCACTTTTGGTGTAGAGTTTGAGCACACCTTTGCTATTTGTGACTTTGGTAAAACTAATACCTACAAAATGATCCTAGGAAGACCCTTCCTACGACAACTGCAAGTTGTACACGATTGGGGAACCAACTCCTTATACTTGCAATGCTTAGGGGTCACAACCAAGGTCACTTTGAAGGATTACACCTTCAGAGATGTACCACCCCTACAGTGGAATCCTATCCACAAGGAGCAAGAAGATTCAATCTCTGTGCATTCTAAAAGTTCATATGATACCTCCTGGATGCATGAAGATACTCATTTGTGGATGTGCAAGGTCGCAAAGGAAGAGGAAAAAACGCCTAAAAGCAAGAGAAAAAGGAACTTCTCAAGGAGATAGACCAGTTAGAGACCCAGCCTATACGTCGATGATCTTTTCGAATGAGGAATTTGAGCCTCATGGTTGGGCAGAAATCTTGGCCACCATGGACATTGTTGTCAATGAAGAACAATGGACACCTCATTGTGATGAGGAGGAATATGATATTTCAGTGTTCATGTGTTAGATGCTGCTAGAAGAATGTGACCCTAGTGAATTCATAGAAGATGAAGAGAATGATGACGATCTAGAGTCCATGGTGATGGATAGTTGCTTTATTTAAGAGGAGCACTATCTAGAAGACATAGGAGTATTTACACAAAAAGAAGAAGAACCTCTCACAAGCATCAAAACGGTAAACTCAAAGGATGGGAGTGAAGGTAGTCAAAAGAAAAAGAAAAGAAAAGTAGTGAAACAAGAAGAGGAGGAACCATTGTTTGAAGTACCAGAGAATTTCAAGAAATACGAAGTTGAGGACCGAAAAATTTTGGTACGAATGCCTAAGCAAGAGGCAACCATAGGAGAAGCATATGATAACAAAGAAAAGAACAAAAAAATCATAGTCACCATTGAAGAGGACGAAGAGAAATGTACGTACATAGGAGATGACCTAAGTAAAGAAGAGGAAGCAGAGTTGGTAGCCTTGTTAAGGGAATATAGGGACGTGTTTGCGTGGCACTATAGAGACTTGAAGGGAGTAGATCCGAAGGTTTGTTCTCATACGATCCCCATGATAGCAGAGGCCAAGCCCACCAAACAAAAGCCCTACACATATAATGACACTTATGCAGCTAAAATAAAAGAGGAAATCGACATGCTATTGAAGCTGGATTTATCTATGAGATTGAGCATACTGAATGGGTGTCCCCCATTGTAGTGGTGCCCAAGAAGAATGGAAAGTTACGTGTGTGTATTAACCTTAAAAAAGTTAATGCCGCTAGGTTAGAGATAGCTATCCACTTCCAATCACCGAACATTTATTGGAGCGTGCTGCAGGCAAGGAAGTTTATAGCTTCCTTGATGGGTTTTCAGGCTAGAACCAAGTAGCCATTGCCCCAAAAGATCAACACAAAACGTTCTTTGTCATAGAGTGGGGAGTCTTTGCATTTCGTGTGATGCCGTTTGGGCTCACCAATGCACCTCCAACATTCCAAAGACTCATGTGTCATGTCTTCGAAGAGTTCTTGCAAAAGAACTTAGAAGTATATGTGGACGCTTTATGTGCTCATTCCCAAGAAAGGAGATGTCACATCCCTGAGCTCAGACAGATCTTCAACAAGTGTAGAGACTACCGAGTGTTTCTGAACCCAGAAAAGTGTGTGTTCATGGTATGTCAAGGTAAAATCTTAGGTCATATTGTTTCTAAGAATGGAATATCATTAGATGAGGACAAAGTAAAAGCCATAGTGGAGTTGTCATAGCCAAGGAATGTTAAAGAGGTACAAGCCTTTATGGGCCATTGTGGATATTACCGAAGGTTTATTCACATGTATGCAATTATAGCTAAACCTCTTTATGCCTTGTTGACAAATTTTGAGTGGAACGACGAATGCCAGAAGTCCTTCAATGAGCTGAAGAGACGCTTGTGCACAGCACCAATACTGACCAGTCCTGATTGGAATAAGCCATTCCATGTACATGTGGATGCATCCAATTATGCAATAGGATGTGTGTTGTCACAACCCACAAGTGAAGGCCGTCTAGATTTGCCTATAGCATATGCGAGCAGACAACTAAACACTGCAGAACGAAATTATACAACAACTGAGAGAGAAGGCTTAGGCATGGTATATGCCATAAAGAAGGTTATACACTATCTATTGGCCAACAAGTTTAATTTTTTCACTGATCATCAAGCCTTATTATATTTGGTCAATAAACCTTGCAATACTAGACGCTTAGTAAGATGGTTCCTCTTACTGATGGAATATGACTTTGAAGTGGTTGTTAGGAAAGGTAAGACCCACCTTAGGGCATACCATTTCTCGCATCACTTCATGAGAGTCACCACAAGGAGTGTCTGATGAATTGCCCGATGCTTGCATGTTCAATCTAGAAGTTGTTCCTAAATGGGCAAATAAGTTAGTACCTGTCCTCACCTTCAGACCCGCAAATAAGAATGTAAAAACAAACAAAGATGAAATTGTAAAATCACAAAAATATCAAATATTGGCAGGAAGCATGTATAAGCAAGATACGGAAGGTGTTCTAGCTTGTTGTGTCGAGGACGATGAACATAGTAGTTGGTTACAACAAGCCCATGAAGGATTTCTAGGAAATCACTATTCTAAACAATGAACATTGCAGAATCTAAAACGTTTAGGAGTGTATTGGCCTATCATGGACAAAGAACTTCATGAGTGGATTAAGAATTGTCCAATGTGCAAAGAGAGACCCCCGGTGGAGCATATGAATCTTTATCATATATCATTAATTCCCGATTGGAGTGCTCCATTGGTAGAATTCATGAGATTGAGAACATTACCCAATGAGGTTGGTCTAGCAAGGAAACGAAGCATGGAACAAGAGGCACTAAACTATGCCCTAGTAGGAGACAACCTATACCAAAGAGGCAAGGATGGTTACTTAAGATTGTGCGTTCACGAATCAGACTATTTGAAAATCTTAGAAACTGCCCATAGCAGTTTTGCAGGTGGACATTTTGGTCCTGATAGAGTAATTAACACTGTCCTATTCTCCGAACTTTGGTGGCCCACTCTTCATATGGATGCACATACCTATGTGAAGAAATGTGACACATGCCAGCGTGCCCAGTACCCAATTAGGAAAGATGAGATGCTATTAACCCCCCAGCTAGAAACTCCCATGCAGAATACATTATTGTAGCCATCGAGTACCTTACAAAGTGCGTAGAAGTCAAGGCCACAACAAAGAATGATGCTCAAACAATGGAAAGGTTCTTATTTGAGAACGTGTTCACGAGATATGGACTTCCAATAGAGTTAGTAAGTCATAGAGGAACACACTTCTTGAATGAATTCATTGAAAATCTTCTCCAAGAATTCTTGGTGATACATAAGAAGTCTGCCCCCCTATCATCCCTAAGCTAACGGACAAGTTGAGAGCACGAATAAGATCCTATGTAACGTATTGACAAAACTCATAAATAATAAACACTCTGGTTGGGACAAACAACTTCATCATGATGTTTGGGCCTACCGAGTTGCCCATAAAACGGTACTCAATGCCACCCCATTTCAGATGGTCTTCGGACAAAACGTTGTGCTACCTTTGGACTTCCTAATGCCAACTTTAAAAGTGGCACAAGAGAATGAGTGGAATGGCCATGAGTTGTCATCTCGGATCTTTGATCTAGAATGCTTAGGTGAGACAAGGCTACACGCGGCGGCAGGAATCTATGCTGCAAAGAAAAGGCAAAAGGCATACTTCGATGCCCATATCAAAGATAAAGGCTTGAAAGAGGGAGACCTACTGTTGGTTTATACCCTAAAGCAACATGCCTATAAATAGGAAAAAAGAGGATACAGACCCATGATCATTAATAGAATTTCCACGAGCGGTGGTGTTCAATTGGCCACACTCGAAGGTGATGTCTTGCCGAGCTATATTAGTGGTTGTCAAATCAAGCTATATCAAGAACCTCTTACAGAGGATATGCTAAAGAGACTAAACACTACTAAGAAGCGAAAAGAAGAAGAGTTATGGGTTAGAGAAGAAGAACAGGCAGAGGCTAGAGAACGTATTAGGAGAAATAAGTTAAGACACCTCGATCTAGATATCAATCTTGAGGCCCCAAGATACCACATGGCCATGTGTCAAACAAGTGCAGTTGCTTCTCAAATAATTGATCGACATCCATGTGTGACAATAGCGGTAGAACAAGGGAAGAATGCAAGGATTATGAGAGCATTGATTGACTCAGGTGCAAAAACTAGTGCAGTTAGACTTTCATACTACCAAGATCTATAGTTGAACATCAATTCCATTGAAGCCTATCTCATAGGATTGGGAGGTGTGGAAACTCCTTGTTTGGGCGAGGTGAAACTTCCCATCTACCTTCAAGATGTACCAATCAAAGTCAAAATGCTAGTGTGTCATGATGAGGACCTTACAGAGCCACTTGCCTTGTTTCAAGATTGGATTTACGACCATGCACTCAACTTGAACCTAAGAAGTTAGCTTCTTCAAGTTTGCATACAAGAACAATGTATTACATTAGAATTAGACAATTGCATGCTCACAAATCCAGAGGTCACACATTCTCTTAGTTCTTCCGAAACTAATCTTTGCAAAGAAAAGGTTGTGTGGGTCAATAGACCTACAAAGAAAAAGGACTCAATCATGGAAGCACACGCTCAAAGGCCCGCAAAGCTCTCTTCTTCTTCATAGACTAATGCAAGCATAACTGGACCAAAGAGGCAAGCAAAGAAGACATTTGCTATATCAACTAGATGGACAGAATTCAAGAAGAAAGGAGCTCAGGGCATGAAGCGGATGTGGGTATGAAAAGGAGAACAACCACCAGCTTCGGCACAACCATTCCCATCGAAGCAAGCTAACCATGTTAAAAGAAGCACCAAGAAACGAGGACCAGTTCAATCCTACGGTCTCCGACAGATTTGGGTACCAAAGCAATCGATGAAGGCCGACCATAATAACGTACAAATTTGGATGCCAAAGAAATTAGCTGCATCTCAACAAGGGTGATTGAAAATGTGGGTACCCAAGGCACTCTTACATGCAGAAAACAATATGATCTCCTTCACGAGAAAAATCTCAGCAAAGAAACCACAGAGAAGCCAGAGTCAAAACTATGGACGGAGACCAAAAGAAGATATATTCATCTCCTCACCAGTAATAAAAAGAACAACCAAAAAGGGTATGAGTGTGGAAGCCAAAAGTACCAATAGCTTCCACAGAGCCAAAGAGCCAACCACGCTAGATACCAAAATTCACAAACCACCCAAAGATAAAGAGGACAGAGCTTATGTCTATAGGGCCAAATACTATCCTACAATGGATCCCTATAAGAAGGATTACATCATTTCAAGATCCACTGGCCACCTCCAACAAAGACTGCATCAACATCCACCAGCAACATTGAAAGCCTTGACGTGCAACAACCATGTGCCTTTGGCATAACCTTGTCTTTTGCACCATTCAAGTCATGCATTTCCAACGTATGCATTAATAAAGGGCCACATTACATAGCCGTGCATAGACACGATTGAGAATCCCAAGCACATGAGATACACTTGACATATGTAAAATATTTTATTGATACTAACATCTTTCTTCTTGTTCTATGACATTGTTCCACTCAAAAAAAAAACAGAGGAAGAAGACGAGAGAAAGAACGGGATTGTGCGTTTGAAGAATCCCTAATGTGAACCATCAACAAGGACATCGATCAACAATGGAAGACAAGCTAATGGTCAATCACCATGATGGAGTACAACACGAAGAGTGAAGATTGACGAACCTTTCAACATGGTAAGATGTGCATGCTTCAACAACACTATAACCATGATAGATTAGGAAACCTCTTCGTGGGTATACCCTTGAGCACTTAGCTCAAGACCCAACTCTTGCACCATAATTCTTCCAATGCATTTCCCAAGTATGCATGCATAGGGCTACATTACAAGGCCGTGCACAAGGCACATTCTTCTTCCAACCCATGCACTAATGCACTTACCCATCATCCATTATGGGTTCCAATTACTTGGCATGAAAACAAGGATAACCATCTTTAGAAGAACCAAAGGACATCATAGTGACAACAACAAGCGCAAGGAAGCAATCCATTATGATAGTTGCTCATAACAAACATTGACAACCTCTTTTGAGTAGCTCACAATCTTTGGAAAGCTCACAAAGACACCATCAAGCTGGAATACACGGAAGAAGTACATACAAAGGTAGCAGTGACAAAATGAAGAACCAGACACCTGCCCAAGCTACAATTGGAAGATCGACTGCTCTTGTGGATACATGATGGACACTATCTCTCCAACCACCATGGAACAACCACTACAACAAGGGTTTGTCAGGGATGACAGACTCTAGAGGGGGGGGGAGTGTTGATAGTCAAGGTCACACACAAGCATGGAAGCACATCAATGAAGTGGACACACAAGAAGAAGGAGCATGTAGGGAGCTCCAAGAAGCACATGCCAAATTTTCAGAAGAATTCCCTATAAAAATAGTGATTTTCTTCACTAAAAACCATTGTAAATACCATTTTTAATTTTTACAACTCCATTTTGTTCAAGTCAAGGAGTCCTTGAGCTTGAGGAGTATTAGAAGTATCATCCTACCAATTTTCATAATTTTTAGACTCTGTTTGAGCTCCCAAATAAGTCCTGGAACCTAATTTTTAACTAGGCCGAACACTAGGTCCGGATAGGGCCAAAACCACTCAAAAAACTATAAAAAGGACTAGAGGGCTCATTTTTTGGGTTAGCTCAAGATATGTAATCGATATGGTATATCAACAAATCGTATGTAGCACAATGAAAAAAGTACATACCTTCCAACACTAAGATCGTGGGTTCAATACCTGCAGTCTGCTGGCGGGTGAACTTCTTCGATTAGACAAATTCGGTTATGCTTTTGAGTGGCACGTCTTCTGCACAACTCCCAAGGCTGAAAATTTTTCAATTTTCTCCATGCATGCAGGACAAGAAGATTGCACATGGCTATTCGAAATTTTTTTATCTCTCTCTCATAAAGATGATCATCATGAAGCTCATGATCCCCTCAACTTTCTCAAGATCTACTTGCTCAAGAAATCTCCATCTCCTTGCCCAAGGTCTCTCTCTCCCTCTAGCTCTAATACCAAATGTGAGAAGTGGAGAATGACATGCCTGGGACTCACCTCCCAGCCTATTTATAGCCCTGGCTTAGTCACCATCTAGAGTTCTCTCTAAGGTCCCTCTACTCATCTGGCCATCATGAGTAGGTACCTCATATGAACCCTCTGGCTTTTGGCCTTGGCTATCGCCCGAGCAGGGAACTTCTTGTTCCTCCAAGCATGCACATCTCTAGAATATAACATGAAGTCAAAAGAGAGGTGTTTGAGGATACTAGTCTTTTAGTTAGCATGCATTAAAATTGCTACACATAAAGGTGTTTAATGTTGGTGCAAACAAGCCTTCACACTTGGCATTACTTTGTACCTTGAAGATTCAACATAAAGATTGGACATTGGGAGCTTAGCATTGGATATCAACCTTGAAGGTTTTGCAAGAATTTGGATTAATTCATGAAGACTTCATTTGAAGGAAGAGCATAGGAACACATGCCTATGCTTAGTTATTTTCTATCTTATGTAAAAGTCTATATGACTTTACCACTCATGTAATCACACCTACTAGACTAGAGTCGTGGAAAAAATTAGATGAATCAGTTGAGGGAATATATCCCTAAGTCTAGTGGAGAGAATCAAGGGAACTTTAGTTTGAATTCAAATTCAAACACTTTTCAAAACTCCTATAAAAAGGCTATGTAAAAGTCGCGGGTGAGCTTCACTCTTCCCGAGGCAATTCCAAGCAAATCATTGAGTGTGCGTGAGCTACACTATAGCCTACACCTCTGAGTACCATTGAGCATCACATTACATGCCAATGGGAATGTACAATCATTATAGTTAATCAATATACATACATTCATAGTCTCTGTTTTCTCTGAGTGACCATCTTCAAGTCTGTCAACTTCAACAGGGCATATCTCAAGATCTACTGAACCAAATTGAATGATTCAAAGCTCATTGGAACCAGCTCAAAGTATTCTACAACACTACAAAGTTTCAAGTCATTCCATTCAGCCATTTTGGAGAAATTGCAGACGAAGCAGTCTCTGGTATTTTTCTGTGTAGATCCTAAAAAGTCGGGGGTGTCTCTGATTTTGCTAAAGATCATTCTCAGTGTATAGTTTATCAATTGGAGTGATTTAACTTGCTAATGGTAGCTTGTTAAGTTAATTTAATACTCCCAGAAGGAATTAATCCAATTGTAAGTGTGCTGGTCACACTAAGCTTAAGACTGAGCAGGTATCATTACAGGAATAGAAAGTTTTTGGACCTGTGAAGGTTCAAAATCATCTGTTTTGATTTGGTTATTACACAATTATTTTGTAAAGCACATATATAGTTTCTTGGTGTCATTTGGAAGCTCAAGGAGTCTCCTAAGCATATCTGAAGAGAATGGAGGGCAGGTGTGAAGCAGGTCTAGTAGCACCAACTTGATCTCCTGAGTGCATCCAGCCATCACATCCAACAGTGGTATCAGAGCAAATAAGGTAATCATGGGTGATGGTTTCCCTTCCTTTATTGACAAATTGGATAGAAATAATTACCAGGCTTGGTCATTGAGAATGAAGACTTATCTACAAGGGAGAAGCTTGTATGGATACATATCAGGAGATGAGGAGTTGCCCTCATTCAAGACCAGAGGCCTACCTACAAAGGATGAACATGAGAGGCTCAACCAATGGTGTGCTAAAGATGCTTTGGCAAGGTCATATCTCCTAAACTCTATCTCTGATTTCCTTCTACCTCATGTAAGGAACTGTAAGACTTCCCAAGAGACTTGGGAAACCTTGTCAACATATTTTTCATCAAGCACAAGGGCCAGAAAGAATCAGCTATGGATTGAGTTTACAACTCTGAGGAAGCAATCAAAACAATGTGTCTCAGATTTTGTCACCAAAGTCAAAGACATTGCAGATCAACTTGCAAGTGTTGGAGAAGAAATTGAGGAAGAGCAAATAGTCAGACAAGTGATCAATGGACTGAAGGCAGATGACAAGTGGGAGAGCTTTACCACAGCAATGGACTTGTACATGGACATCCAAGCACCTGATCTAACAACTCTGATTGGACAACTCTTTACACATGAAGCAAAGATCACAAAGAATGGAGAGCAATCAAAAGGTAACAATCCCTCTGCCCTATATACTGATAAGAAGTCTAAAGACAAGGGTAAAAGCAAGAAGGTTGATGAAGAAGGCTCTACCTCCCAAGCAAACTATGCAGGGAGAGGTAGATCATCTAGAGGTAGGGGCAGAGGAGGTAAGTCAGGTAGGGGGAGACCCTACAATCAATCTCCATGCAATATTTGTGGCTTGTCTAACCATACTACAGATGAATGCTACAAAAACTACAAGAACCAAAGAGGAAGAGGTCACCAAAGAGGAGGATACTCTCAAGGCAGAGGCAGATTCAATCAATCTCAAAGCTACCATGGCTACAACAATAATTACAACAATAGCTACAATCACAATAGCAATTATCAATGTGGATACAGGAACAGAAAGGATTACAACAATTATGCAAAGGATCAAGATGATTCCTTGTTGATCATGAACATGACATCTAAATCAAGTATCAATGATGATCATTTGTTCTATATTGATTCAGGTTGCTCTAACCATGTAGCTGGAAATGTTGCCTTACTCTCTGATTTGGAAGAACCCAAAGGCAAGCACCAAGTGCAGACAGGTGATGACACTAAACATTCAGTTGTTAAAGTAGGCAATGTCAAAACAAGTGATGGTAATCAGAATTTACTAAGCAGAGTGTTGTATGTTCCAACAATCACCAAGAATCTGATGAGTGTAGGTCAGATTGTTGAAAAAGGTCTACAGGTCAGGTTCACTCAACATGGTGCATATGTGGAGGATCCAAGACATGGATTCAGAAGGATAGCCAAGGGAGAGAAATCAGGTAGATTGTTTACCTTTGAACTTGAGGATACTAAGAATATTGCATTGTACAACTATAAGGACCAAACCCTATCAGAATTGGAGATGTGGCACAAGAGATTAGGTCACATTGGAGAGAGGACCATAAAACAAATGAGCAGGGATCAATGTGTGCTTGGGATACCTAATGTATCCAAGCAACATATGATATACAAGTGTGGGGCTTGTCAATTTGTTAAGTCACACAGATTGCCATATACAAAGAAAGGTTTTATGCATGAAGATTACTTGGAATTGGTGCATACAGATGTTTGGGGACCAAGCAAGGAGCCATCCATATCTGGATCAAGGTACTATGTGTCCTTTATTGATGACTATAGCAGATGGACTGTCTTGTACTTCATGAAACATAAAGATGAAGTATTTAATTGTTTCAAAAGGTATCTTGCATTAGTTGAGAATCAAATAGGTAGACATTTGAAGAGGCTAAGGTCAGATGGTGGTGGAGAATACTTCTCCAATGACTTTGAAGATTTCTTGCAGGAAAGAGGCATCAAGAGGGAGATTACTACAAGGTACTCACCTGAACAAAATGGGGTAGCTGAAAGGAGGAATAGACTCATTGTAGAGACAGCTAGGTCTATGCTTAATGAGAAAAAACTACCAAATTATCTTTGGGCAGAGAGTGTATCTACTGCCACATACTTAATTAACAGGTTGCCATCAAAAACACTTGATGGAATGACACCCTATGAGGCTTGGCATGGTAAGAGACCATCTCTGGATCATTGCAAAATCTTTGGGTGTGTTGCATATGTGCATATTCCCTCACAGGTAAGGGGAAAGCTAGACCCTAAGGCTGAAAAGTGTATCTTCATTGGTTATGATTTGAATCAGAAAGGATACAGGTTCTATAACCCCTCAAATAAAGGCTTCAAGGTAAGCAGAGATGTCATATTTGATGAAAATGATTCATGGTATGAAAATGAGTGCAGGAAAGTTAGCCTACCTTATGATATGGAAGAAGACTTTCCAAAGCTTATCAGACAAGAACCAACTCAGAAAGAGGACACTAGTTCAGATGATGAAGACACCATCAACATTGAAGAATTTAAGGCTTGGAAATCCAAAGGGAAGATGAAGATGAAGCAACTAGAAGACAATCCAGAATCCTCAACTCAAGCTATGAGGAGATCTCAAAGAGAAAAGAAGAAACCTATTAGGTATGGGTATGATACTTCACTTGTAACCAAGCACTCTGTATATCTTGCAAAGGATCTCTTGAATGAAGAACCAGGTACATTTGAAGAAGCAATTACTAAACCAGAATGGAAGGAAGCAATGGATGAAGAAATGGAGGCTCTCAAGGAGAGTGATACTTGGGACTTGGTACCCAAGAAGGACTCCATGAAGGTGATAGGATCCAGATGGATCTACAAACTCAAGAGGAACTCAGATGGTACAATAAACAGGTATAAAGCTAGGTTGGTAGCCAAGGGTTTTGCACAAACCCAAGGCATTGATTATGAGGAGATATTTTCTCCTGTGGCCAAGATGCCAACTATCAGAGTTATGGTGAGTGTAGCTGCATCCAAGAATTGGAACATGTACCAATTGGATGTGAAGAATGCATTCTTGAATGGATGGATATCTGAAGAGGTCTACATGTCACAACCACCTGGCTATGAGGATCCCAATAAGGTAAATCATGTTTGTAAATTGAAGAAGGCTCTGTATGGATTGAAGCAGGCACCTAGAGCATGGAATTACAGGTTGACAACCTATCTCCTAGATCAAGGATTTGTCATGAGTAAAGCAGATACTTCATTGTTTATAAAGAAGAACAATTCAGAGGTAATATACTTGTGTGTCTATGTTGATGACATCATTATTACAGGAAATGATGTTCAGGGGATTAGACACATCAAAGGACAAATGATGAAGGAATTCAAGATCAATGATCTTGGATTATTGAAGTACTTCCTAGGACTTGAATTAGTCTACACAAATTCAGGTATCTTTATTACTCAGAAGAAGTACATTCAGGACATGGTCAAGAAGTTTAATTTGCAGGAAGCTAAAGTCTCAAACATTCCTATGGAGATCAACCACAAACTCAGTGCACATGAAGGAGAAGAACTCAAGGATATTACAGGTTACCAAAGTTTGGTAGGTAGTCTTAATTATGCTACCTTAACCAGGATTGATATATCATATGGTGTTAGTGTACTTAGCCAATTTATGCATAAACCAAGAATACCACATTTGGAGGCAGCCAAGAAGATACTAAAGTACCTAAAGGGAACACAAAATCATGGTTTGTACTTTCCATATTCATCAGACATTGATATCAAAGTATACTCAGATGCAGATTGGGCAGGTTGCAAGGATGACAGGAGGAGTACATCTGGATACATATGCTTTGCAGGTGATAAACCAATTTCTTGGTCATCCAAGAAACAACCCACAGTAGCTTTGTCATCTACTGAGGCAGAGTACAGAGGGCTAGCCAATGCCACTCAAGAAGCAATATGGTTGAAGCTATTATATTCAGAATTGGGCCTATACACAAGGCCACCAATCATATTTGGTGATAACACAAGTTCACTTCACCTAGCAGCTAATCCAGTTTATCATGCTAGGACAAAACACATAGAGGTTCATTACCACTATGTGAGGGAGAAATTACTTAGCAAGGAAATCCAATTATCATATGTGTCTACTAATATACAATGTGCAGATTTGCTTACAAAAGCTCTGGATGGGAGCAAGCTATGCAGGTTTAAATCCATGATTGGATTACAGGATATCATTGAAGACTAAAGATGAAGACTCAAGCAAGTGTTTGGCTTGAGGGGGAGCTGTTGGTGCAAACAAGCCTTCACACTTGGCATTGATTTGTACCTTGAAGATTCAACATAAAGATTGGACATTGGGAGCTTAGCATTGGATATCAACCTTGAAGGTTTTGCAAGAATTTGGATTAATTCATGAAGACTTCATTTGAAGGAAGAGCATAGGAACACATGCCTATGCTTAGTTATTTTCTATCTTATGTAAAAGTCTATATGACTTTACCACTCATGTAATCATACCTACTAGACTAGATTCGTGGAAAAAATTAGATGAATCAGTTGAGGGAATATCTCCCTAAGTCTAGTGGAGAGAATCAAGGGAACTTTAGTTTGAATTCAAATTCAAACACTTTTCAA
Organism: Ceratopteris richardii; assembly: GCA_020310875.1. NCBI lineage: Eukaryota > Viridiplantae > Streptophyta > Polypodiopsida > Polypodiales > Pteridaceae > Ceratopteris > Ceratopteris richardii. Next base: position 6,814,306 of record CM035439.1, read on the forward strand.
AACTCCTATAAAAAGGCTATGTAAAAGTCGCAGGTGAGCTTCACTCTTCCCGAGGCAATTCCAAGCAAATCATTGAGTGTGTGTGAGCTACACTATAGCCTACACCTCTGAGTACCATTGAGCATCACATTACATGCCAATGGGAATGTACAATCATTATAGTTAATCAATATACATACATTCATAGTCTCTGTTTTCTCTGAGTGACCATCTTCAAGTCTGTCAACTTCAACAGGGCATATCTCAAGATCTACTGAACCAAATTGAATGATTCAAAGCTCATTGGAACCAGCTCAAAGTATTCTACAACACTACAAAGTTTCAAGTCATTCCATTCAGCCATTTGGGAGAAATTGCAGACGAAGCAGTCTCTGGTATTTTTCTGTGTAGATCCTAAAAAGTCGGGGGTGTCTCTGATTTTGCTAAAGATCATTCTCAGTGTATAGTTTATCAATTGGAGTGATTTAACTTGCTAATGGTAGCTTTTTAAGTTAATTTAATACTCCCATAAGGAATTAATCCAATTGTAAGTGTGCTGGTCACACTAAGCTTAAGACTGAGCAGGTATCATTACAGGAATAGAAAGTTTTTGGACCTGTGAAGGTTCAAAATCATCTGTTTTGATTTGGTTATTACACAATTATTTTGTAAAGCACATATATAGTTTCTTGGTGTCATTTGGAAGCTCAAGGAGTCTCCTAAGCATATCTGAAGAGAAAGGAGGGCAGGTGTGAAGCAGGTCTAGCAGCACCAACTTGATCTCCTGAGTGCATCCAGCCATCACATCCAACATTTAAGATAATGTGCAATTAGATCAGTATGGAAATGCTTCTGTTCTGCAACCATTGAGACGTGTTGCATGAAGGGCTTTGGTGTGCAGAACAAGAGGAGGAAGGAGGAGATGGAGGGAGAGAGAAGAGAGGAAAGACGCGCGGACATGTGTGGGAGCCTCGAAACCCACATAATGAACTCTCTTGAGGCAATGCTCTATATATGATGTATATATATGAATATGGGGGTAAGGTCACATGACCCTTACATCCCCAACAATCTCCCACTTAAGGGTCAATGTGACCATAAGTGGTACCATATACAAAGAATGATGTAGGACTATACAATAATCTACAGGAAGAGTCCGGATCTCTACCCATACCAGATCAGCCTACACCAACTGCCTCGAACAAGGTGTATCCATGCACCTTAAACTGCTCTGGACTCATATCGATAAGATTCGAGCTCATATCTGACTGATGCAAGAACTGATGAAGTTCCTGCAAAGCTCCCACTCGCTCTATGCCTATGTCAATCATCGAACGACTGACAACTCCAAGTGCAAATGCTCCAATAGCAACTGCAATGTCTGGTCTCGAGCATAACAACTCATACATCAGACTCCCAAATGCTGACGAAACCTGTGCTATCCTGGCTAGCCTAAGTATGCCAGCCATGCCTGTATCCAAGGCATCCAAAGCACCATCATCAAGACCAACATGTCTTGACATATCTCTGTCAACATCTCGCATGAGCGAATCCAAGAATGACTGCATGATCGCTGACTCCTCAGCATCTAAATCAGCCATGCTCGCAACCAATGATGTATCTAGTTGTGCATCGTGAGAGCTAGTATGCTCTGGTATACACTGTGTATCATAAGAGCTATCATGCTCTACCACACCAAGTGTATCATCATGCTCCACATGAGCTAACTGCACAACATCAACACCAAGGTCAAACTGATGATCTAACTCTAAATGAGTATCATCACAATGCTCTACATGAGCATCCACATCATGCTCTAAAGCATCCAAATGATCATCCGAAGTTTGATCTATAAGAGCATCCATATGATCAAAACAATCATGCTCTCCATAAGCATCATGAGCATCCAAAACATGCTCTACATGTGCATCCATCTGAGCATCTGAATCATGCCATACATGTGCATCATGAATATCCATAGACCTATCTATAGGTAGATAAAATGAGACATGATGAGTCTCACATCGCACATAAGGCTGAACTCCCACTGAGATGAGACTGTCTCTCACATGAAGTACCTGCAGTGGATACATGTACCCAATCCTAGCACCTCTGACAAGCATAAGCTGTCCCAACTGCAACTAAAAATGATGCTCACCAAGGAATGCATAACATCTGCTCTCATGTAACTGGCTAACTGAAATCAAGCTCATAGGGAATGAAGGAACATAGCGTACATGTCTAAGAATAAGTGATGCTCCACTAGGTAGCATAAGGCATATATCTCCTGCACCCTCAATGTCATATGCCGTACCATTAGACATATGCACACATCCACGACTCTCACCTGAGAATCGACAAAACCACTCGCGATGTGGAGTAACATGAAAAGTGGCTAAGGAATCAAGAAACCAAGCCATATGTGTGCTATCCAATGAACATGAGGAATCATGAGATGAACCATAGGAGAAAGTGATATCACTATCACTGGCATAATCAACTGCCATAGAATCTCCTAAAACCACTACCTGACCTGCATCACGTGCATATCTCTGACGTCGTCGTCGCATCCGCTTGAAGCAACGTCGTCGAATATGGCCCTCACGACCACAATGCCAACATCGAAGTCGTCGATGTGATCTATGTCTCACATGAGTCAATGGACTCGCATACATATCATGTAGTCTCTGCCATAATGCACTACTCGTCTCCTCATACATAACAGACTCATATATAGAATCCACAAGCTGTAACCGGATAGTGGAGCTGGCCAATGCATCCATATCCCTCCATACACGATCGGGCATGTCACGAGGCCTCTGTGCATCTCTATGCACATACATGTGTAACCCTGCACGAACCAATGTATGCCACATCTGAGCTTTCCATCTCGGAAAGTCAGTACCATCGAATCGAGAAGATACCATGCTGGCAATCCAAGACTAGCAATGTAACAAGAGACTAGAAACAATACTCTATCCTCAATAGGATCACACCTGCATATCCATATGCATAACTCACATCACAAATGTCTCGATGGAGAAGGAACCATGTGAACCACCTGTCACATAACCATGCATCTACCATGCATATAAAACCATGAGCATAAGCCTGCTCACCAAGTCTCCAAAGTGACCAAATAGATATGAAAGAATCCTAGGAAAATTCAACAGAGTATTCCCTCTAAACTGAGCAATCAAACAATATAACCAATAACCAAAGATCAATGAGTAATTTGTCACCACCTGTCACTGATCCAACCAAAGATAATGGCAACCACATATGCCAAAAAACTGATACCAATACATGCCAATATAATGGCAATACAACTCCCACTGAAGAATAAATCCTACAAGATGGTCTAACCTGTCACGAATAATGTGTGACCAAGTCCAAGTGAATAGAGATAATCAATGATCCAAAGCTATCACACAAGCTTCAAGATCCACTATGCAAAGAAAACAAAGATACAAGTACCAACCAAGATCCACAATCAACTCTCACAGAATTGTGTGCAATTGGTAACTAAATCCATAACCAAGTGGCATAAGCAATCTATAGACCACAATGCCACTATACATCCATGATCAAACTCATGATGACATAATTCTCAAAAAAGAGTATACCACAATGTCATCTTACATGCCAAACACGTAACAAGATCATGCTCTACTCATATGGAGGAGCTAACACAATGATCATACATGTACAATGTTTTGAAGCTCTGAAAATAAGAGCTTGCACACCATAAATTCTCTCTCGAAGAAGTTCCAAAGCAAATTCAACCTCCAAGTGGAATTAAGGTTGTTTGGGCAAAACTGTACTGCTCTGTGTTTTGCTGTTTCGGAGGTGATAACCTCTGAATCTGAACTTTTGGTCTTCAGTAAACTTCAAGATCTAACTCTTGGCTACGTAACGACATAAAGAACACCTCAATCGGAGGTGCGTAGCTCAAGATATGTTCAAAACAAGCATCTGCTGTCAATTTCACTTTCACTTGCAATAGTACTTCTCTGTATTCTGCACTTTCGGCAATCTAAATCTCAGATTCTGTATCTGAGTTCTTGTACAAAGTTGTAGCTATCTTTCCAAGCTACGAGCAGCAAGTTGAATCATTGCATTCCGAGCTGTAGAACTCAAGTTATGACAAAAAAACCGACCTGCTGTCCTACTCAATGTAGATTCGCCTTCTACAATTCTCTGCGTTTTTCGAATTTTCGGCACTTTAGAAGTCCGAACTAGGTTCTTCACTATTCTGTGAACTTGTAGCCCTCTGTGTTAGCTACGTACAAAACTTTAAAACGCGTCAATCCGAGTTTCTTAGCTCAAGTTACAGCTGAAATACTGTGCTGTTGTCAAGAGATGCCGACCTGCACTTCTACCTCTTCTCACCTAAGCTTCCATTGAAGCTTCTTGCACACCAACCTTCAGCATGCTCTGATACCAATGAAGGGCTTTGGTGTGCAGAACAAGAGGAGGAAGGAGGAGATGGAGGGAGAGAGAAGAGAGGAAAGACGCGCGGACATGTGTGGGAGCCTCGAAACCCACATGATGAACTCTCTTGAGGCAATGCTCTATATATGATGTATATATATGAATATGGGGGTAAGGTCACATGACCCTTACATCCCCAACATTGCACATGTCTTGCATCCACCTAATAGATATGTTCCAATTTTGAATTTTGTTATGCTAACAGATGCTAGTGAGCCATCTGGCTACAAAAAGGCTATGCAGAGAGGATCAGGTAGAGTGCGAGCATGCCATGCAGAGTGAGTTGGATTCTATTCATGAGAATGGCACTTGGGATTTAATACCTTTTCCAAAAGGGAGGAATTGTTTACCATGTTAATGGGTATATAAGGTGAAATTCACATTAGATAGCTCTTCTGCAAGCTAAACAATAAGATGTGTTGCAAAGGGTTTTAAGCAACAACATGGTGTTGATTTTGAGGGAAACTTTGCTCTTGTGTTCAAGTTGATTACCATATGCATGTTGCTTATATTCTTTGGAATAGATGACTTACAAGTAGTCTAAATGGATGTGAAACCTCCCCTATTGAATGTTGATATCCCAGATGAGATCTATATGGTACCACTAGAGGGTTATGTAGTTCTTGGCAAAGAAATTATAGCTTGTAGGTTGAAGAAGAGCTTATATGGACCTAAATGTTGGGAAAGATGGATGGATGCTCCAAGAGATTGAGTAGGTACTGCTAAACCTGCTTTGTACCAGCCCTCTTTTGCTTCAGACTTGATAACTAGACCTTCCTAGCCTTCCAATAACACCAAAGAATGGCCTATGTACTTTGGAAGTGATGTGTGTAATGATTGAACCAAAACAAATAACTTTGAAGTTCACAAACTCAAGAAAACCTTCTATTTATGTCTTGATACCTGCTGAATGTTTTGCTCAGTGTGACCAGCATAGCAGAAATTGATAAAATTCCTTTTAGGGGTATTTAATTAGCTTAGTAAGCTACCATTTGCAAGTGGAATTATGTAAAAAAATAAACTATGCTAAGAGAAATCAATTTAGCAAGTTTAGCTATACCCCCGACTTTTTAGGATTGTAGCAGAAAATGACCAGAGTTCACCTCGACGCAGATTTCTCTGAAATGGCTGAATAGAATCACTTCAAAACTTGATAGCATGTAGATGACTTTGAGCTGAATTCAAGAAGCTTTGAATCACTTGAGTTGGTGAAGAATTGACCGAGATATGCCCTTGACAAGTTGACAGACTTTTGTGTACACTAACAGAGAACTCAGAGATGAACGATGTAAATGTATCTATTAATGAACACTTGTATACAATCCCATTGGCATGAATAAAATTTCCTAATGGTTTAGAGAGGTGTAAGCTATAGTATAGTCCTCACACACACTCAAATTCAGTAGAATGAGGCTCGGGAATTGATCTCTATGCCCGCGACTTTTCATGTTTACTTTTATATGTAATGAGCAAAGTTTTGAATTCAAATTCAAATTTTGGCTCCCTATGATCAAGCTCCTAAATGCTTGGAGATATTCCTTCAATCAAATGAACTACTTTTCCACGACTCACTTTGGTAGGTGATTACAAAAGATTCTAAGTCAATTTGACTTTTACAATGAGGTAGAGTGGTAATTAACCACTAGCATATGTTCCTATGCTTCTTCATGTATGTGTAGACTTTAATGCATCCTTTGAGCCAAATGTGTAGGCTTGCAATTTACACCAACAGCTTCCCCTCAAGCCAAACATTTTGGCTTAAGTCTTCATCTTCAATCTTCAAGTATATCTTGCAATCCAATCATGGGTTTGAACCTGCAAAGTTTTGTTCCATCCAAAGCTTTAGTCAACAAATCTGCACATTGCATGTTGGTTGATACATAGGTAAGTTGAATGTCCTTGCTTATCAACTTCTCTCTCACATAGTGATAATGGACCTCTATGTGTTTGGTCCTAGCATGATAGATAGGATTAGCTACAAGGTGAAGAGAACTTGTATTATCTCCAAAGATAATTGGTGACCTAGTAAACAAACCTAATTCTGTATACAAAAGCTTAATCCAAATTGCTTCTTGTGTGGCATTAGCCAGTCCTCTATACTCTACCTCTGTAGAAGACAAAGAAACAGTAGGTTGCTTCTTTGAAGACCATGAAATTGGTTTGTCACCTGCAAAGGAAATATATCCAGAAGTGCTCCTCCTATCATCCTTGCATCCTGCCCAATCTGCATCTGAATAAATTTTGATATCAATATCTGAAGTGTAAGGGAAATACAAACCATGGTTCTATGTACCCTTGAGATACTTCAAGATTTTCTTGGCAGCCTCTAAGTGATGTATCCTTGGCTAGTGCATAAATTGACTTAACACACTTACTCCATATGCAATATCAACTCTTGTAAGAGTAGTATAGTTCAAGCTACCCACCATACTTTGATAACCTGTAATGTCTTTGACTTCATCACCTTCATGGGCACTTAGCTTTAGGTTTACCTCCATTGGAGTGCTTGCTACTTTAGCATCCTGCAAGTGAAACTTCTTCAACATATCCTGTACATATTTTTTTTCTGAGTAATGTATATCCCTGAATTAGTGTAAACTAATTCAAGCCCTAGAAAATACTTCAATAAACCAAGATCATTGATCTTGAATTCCTTCATCATCTGGCTTTTGATATACCTGATTCCATTGACATCATTACCTGTAATGATGATGTCATCAACATAAACACAGAGATATATTACCTCTTAATTACTTCTCTTAATGAACAGAGAAGTGTCAGCCTTGACCTTGGTCTTGGAGGTATGTAGCTAACCTGTAATTCCATGCCCTAGGTGCCTGCTTCAATCCATATAAATCCTTTTTTAATTTGCAAACATAGGCTACCTTCTTAGGGTCCTCATAGCTAGGAGGTTGTGACATAGAAACTTCTTCTGAAATCCATCCATTCAAGAAAGCATTCTTGACATCCAATTGGTACATATTCCAATTTTTTGATGCAGCCACACTTACCAACACTCTGATTGTTGGCATTTTGGCCACAGGAGAAAATGTCTCTTCATAGTCAATGCCTTGGGTTTGTGCAAAACCCTTGGCTACCAATCTGGCTTTGTACCTATTAATTGTTCCATCAGAATTTCTTTTCAACTTATAGATCCATCTGGATCCTATTACCTTCATAGAATCCTTCTTGGGTACTAACTCCCATGTGTCACTCTCCTTGAGTGCTTCAATCTCCTCATCCATAGCTTCTTTCCATTTTGATTTGGTTATTGCTTCTTCATATGAACCTGGTTCTTCATTTGACAAATCTTTGGCAAGATAAATTGAATGTTTAGTAACAAGAGATGTATCATACCCATATCTGATAGGTTTCTTGCTTTCTCTTTGAGATCTTCTGATTGATTGAGTTGAAGATTCAGGTATGTCTTCAAGCTTATTCATCTTAATTTTTCCCTTGGACTTCCATGCCTTGAATTCTTCAAGGTTGATAGTATCTTCATCATCTGAACTTGAGTCTTCATTCTGAGTAGGTTCCTCCTTTGCAAGTTTTGGAAATTCCTCTTCCAAGTCATAGGGTAGTTTAACCTTCCTGCACTCATTCTCATACCAAGAATCATTTTCATCAAAGATCACATCTCTTCTTACCATAAATCCCTTATTGGTAGGATTATAAAACCTGTAACCTTTTTTATTTAAATCATACCCAATAAAAATGCATTTTTCAGCCTTTGGGTCTAGCTTACCTCTTATCTGAGAAGGAATGTGCACATATGCTACACATCCAAATATTTTACAGTGATCTAATGATGGTCTCTTACCATGCCATGCTTCATAGGGTGTCATACCATCAAGTGACTTAGATGGTAACCTGTTTATGAGGTAAGTGAAAGTGGAAACACTCTCTGCCCATAGATAGTTAGGTAACTTCTTCTCATTAAGCATAAATCTAGCTGTCTAAACAATTAACCTATTTCTTCTCTCAGCTACCCCATTCTGTAATACCTTGTGGTTATCTCTCTTTTGATACCTCTGTCCTGCAAGAAGTCTTCAAACTCATTTGAGAAGTACTCACCTCCTCCATCTGACCTTAGCCTCTTCAAATTCCTTCCTGTCTGGTTTTCAACTAATGCAAGATATTTCTTAAAACAATTAAATACCTCATCCTTGTGCTTCATGAAGTATAATATAGTCCATCTGCTATAATCATCAATGAAAGACACATAGTACCTTGATCCTGAGACTGAGGGGTCTTTGCTAGGTCCCCATACATCTGTGTGTACAAGCTCTAGGTAGTCTTCATGCATATATCCTTTCTTGGAGAAGGGTAACCTGTGAGACTTACCAAATTGACAAGCACCACACTTGTAAATCATATGTTGCTTGGATACATTAGGTATGCCAAGCACACATTGGTCCCTGCACATTTGTTTCAAGGTTATTTCTCCTATGTGCCCTAACCTTTTGTGCCAAATCTCAAGCTCTGAAAGTGTTTGATCTTTATAACTGTATAGTGCAATATTCTTTGTATCTTCCAACTCAAAAGTGAAAAGTATACCTAATTTTTCTCCTTTAGCAATCCTCTTTAATGCATTCTTTGAGCCAAATGTGTAGGCTTGCAATTTACACCAACACTAAAGATTCCCCTAGAGAATGTTACCAAATCTTTGATGCTTTTATGAAGTCTCAAAGATATTCTCAAATCAATGAGGATCGTTGTCTCTACACAAAGAGATGTTCAGATGGCAGCTTGATATTGTGGATACTTTATGTCCATGATATGTTGGTTGCTAGGAAGTCTTCTTATGACTTGTCATTTCTCGAAGAGAAGGTGGGTGAGATATTTGATATGAAATATTAAGGGATGCCAGACATATTCTTGGCATTTGCATTACTCATGATAGGAGTAAAAGATGCATATACTTATCTCATAGTGAGTACATATCTAGAGTACTTCATAGGTTCAATATCCACAGTAAAAAGGCATTGAGTACAACTTTACCTGCATACGTGAAATTGAGCAAGGATGATTGCCCCTAATTAGATGAGGAAAAGGAGATCATGAAAAGATTTCCTTATCATTCTGTTGTTGGTAGTCTCATGTATGTTATGGTAGCTGGGAGACCAGACATTGTATTTGTAATGGGAGTTGTGAGTAGATATATGTCTAACCCTGGTAAGAAGCAGTGGGAAGTATTCAAGGTTATTTTGCGATGTTTGAGTGGCTCTTGATATATTTAGGTAGTGATGTGTGTGAACACACTAGGACCACCGAGGCACTTTTTTCCCTCTTTAGGAGGTTTTTTTCCCCCAGCCTTTATATATGCCTATTGTCGTAATGGGTCACTTATCTTTGTACATTCTAGTGGTAATACATTCAGTATTGTGTGTTGTGCTCCAAGCTTCTTCTTCTTCCTTGGGTTGTTCGCATGTTTTCATAGATTTCTAACTCCAACAATTGGTATAAGAGCAAGTCACCGCTTCATCTAGTGCGTCGTTGACACCCTTCTAGTCGTAGTCTCAAAATTGTGATCTGAGCTCGTTTCGGCCTTCGAATGCACTATCTCAACACTTGTGTAGGCTATTTCATCTTTTTGTGCCAAAGATATATATAGGTTTTTCTTTGCCACTATAAGCGTATCAAAGTCTCCTACAGGTCTAGTAGAACTCGTTTGGGTAGTTCTATTCAACTTGTTTCAATACAATCATTTTTTTTTGCATTAGGGTATTTTAGTCAATGGCCATGGCTTAAAGAAGTGGTGTATTTGTATGTTGGTTGTTGAGGATAAGTTGGATGGTAGGTATTACCCATTGTGGGCTTATATGATGCGTCATGTATTGGTCGCAAAAGGACTATGGAATATTATGCAGGGTGTTGAAAGACATCCTGTTACACCTATGAATGCATGTACTGCAAATACAGGTATTGAAGCTGATGCAGATGGCATTGAAGATGGTGATATTCTGCAAATTCCTGTTTGTGCTACGGTTTCTACTGCACCTACTATAGAGAAAAGTTTTTGGGATGGCAAACATGCTCAGGCACATGCATTGATAGCCTTATCCATCAAATGTGCCATTATTCCTCACATTCACTCATGCAGAATAGTTAAGGATACTTGGGATACACTTACCATATTTTACCTGACTAGGAATGAGGCTCGTGTTTCTTACCTCCGAAAACAGTTGGAGAGTGAGCACATGATTTAAGGTGATTCTATGGATAGTTTTCTGACAAAGATCAAGGATTTGAAGGAACAATTGATTTTTGTTGATGAAGCCCTCCCTGATAGTTCACTTGTGCACATTTTTCCAGAAATCCTTTTGTACACATCTAATTCCATAGTTAATCTATCTATGGTTAAAGTTTGAGAGTCCAATTACAAACAGGCTAAGAGAATTTTGTGTAGGAACATTCATATGTGAGAAAGTATTGAGTGTCTTCTGAAATAGGCACAATTCCGATGGTCAAAGAAATGGTCAGTTCTCAGTGTAGAGTGTAAAGTTTTGCACAAATCAAGAGTCAAAAATCTAATTTGGAAGGTAATCTATCTATGGCTAAAAGCATTCGCTTAAATGGGTTCTAGTTTGGGAGAACCACAGGTTAGAAGTTGCAGGTGTCAAAGTCGACTCTACAAGAAGGCAGTTTCAGACATAGGTAGATTGTTTGAAACATTTCTCATAATCTAATTAGGCTTTTGAAGTGTTTTAACTTGAAGCAGGTGTGCAAACTCTAGGCAATACATTCTACAAAGTTTCATCAGAAACTTTACACAAATGATCAATCAATGAGTCGATAATGTGCAGCTGACTTTTCTGTGAAATGAATTTTTTCACAGTTAGCTAAATTCTTGATAGTTTGGTGCTTGTCTTCCAAAATTGGTTGGAGTTTAAAGTTATTCTTGATATAGAAGTGGTCTAACATCAAGGATAGCTTTTTCTTTTGGAGATTAACACTCTCCATCAATGGTGTCAGAGCAAGAGTTATCAGATTGAGGAAAGGAAGACCCCGACTGTTGCAGACATACAAATTTCACATCTTGAAGGTTCAAAAGGATAAAGTGTGAAAGAAAGACTGAAGGAAGACACATAAAGGCTATCAAAAGGATTAGAAGGAGCAACATTCCAAGCTAAGGTACATTTATTCCTTATAAGGATTAAAGATTTGATAGTACAGGTGAAGAAAGGATGGGAGATAGTCTCCAAATTGAGAAGTTGGATAGAGAGAACTATCCAGCTTGGTCTATGAGAATGGAAGCTCATCTTATGAGCAAAGATCTGATGGGATACATCACGTGAGAGGAAGAAAAACCAGAGTTCAAAGATCCTAGTGTTCCAACTAGGGAAGAGCTTTTAGATATAAAGATTTGGATGAAGAAGGATGCTCAAGCAAGGAGCATAATCTACATGGCAGTGAGTGATTATTTGCTTCCTCATATCAGAGGACTTGAAAGTGCAAGTGACATATGGAATGCTTTGGAAGAGCATTTTCAGAATACAACCAAATCAAGGAAAGCTTCATTATGGGCAAAGTTTACTACATTTAAGAAGAAGGCTTCACAATCAATATCTGATTATGTGACAAAGATCAAAGGCATTGCAGATTCTTTAGGTGCAGTTGATGAATATATTGAAGAAGATAAGTTGGTAAACAAATTCTCACAGGAATAAGAGGAGATGAGAAGTGGAAGCCTTTTATTTTGTCTACAGAACTTTCATTAGATCATTTCACTCGTCATTTGAATCAATTGTTAGGACATATGCCAACTTTTGAGATATCAAAGGAGATGTTGATAAGAGTGCAGGTCATGCAATATACTCTAAAGATAAGAAGAAAGCTAGCAAAGGAAAGCAACAATCAGTTGAAGATGAAGGTACTCCAAGTCAAGTAAACTTCCTAAGAGGAAGAGGAAGTGGCAGAAGTAGAGGAAGAGGCAGAAATAACAAAGATAATGTCAGAGCTTGTTGGATATGTGGTGAGACCAATCATCTATCTCATGATTGTTGGCATAATAACCAAAGCAATGGTAATTTTAATCAGAACTTTAATCAAAGAGGAAGAGGTGGCAGATATCAAAGAGGAAACTTTAGAGGTAGAGGTGGTAGAAATTATTTTGGAAGAAGTGGAGGAAGAAACTTCCAAAATCAATCCTACAATAACACCTACTACAAGTATGCATCAGATCAGAAAGAAGATTCAACTCTTATTATGAATGCAACATGTGAAGCTTCACATGAAGACATGAGAGTATTTTATATTGACTCAGGATTTAGCAATCATCTGAGTGGAAATATTGCTTTGATGACTGATCTAGATCATAAGGCAATCAATCACACAGTTCAAACAGGTGATAATACAAAGCACAAAGTAAAGTGAATTGGTTCAGTTAAAGCCAAAGATGGAAGTACTCTCTTGAGTAAGGTTCTGTATGTTCCTACAATTCCAAAGAATTTAATTAGTGTAGGATAAATTGTGGAAAAAGGATATGAGGTAAGGTTCACTAATGATGGAGTTTATGTTGAAGTCCCTAGTCAAGGGTATAAACAAATTGTTACAGGGAAGAAGGAAGGAAGGCTCTTCACATTAAAGATACAAGGTAATATTGGACATGCTATGTTCACATATGGAGAGCAAAAGGTGTCTGAATTGGATCTTTGGCATAAAAGACTTGGACACTTTAATGAAAGAGGTATCAAAGAAATTGGATTGCCTAATGTTGTAGGTCAACACATGACATATAGATGTGAAGCATGTCAGTTAGGTAAGGCTCATAAGCAGCCATATAATAAGCATGGGTTTATGTATTCAGAAAGACTTGAATTGGTACATACAGATATGTGGGGTCCTTCAAAGGATTTCAGTATAAATGGTTCAAGATATTATGTCATATATGTTGATGATGCTACCAGGTGGATCACAATCTATGTGATCAAAGACAAATCAGAAGTGTTTAATACATTCAAACACTATCATGCATATGCAGAAAGAATTACAGGTCAAAAGTTGAAGAGACTAAGGTCAGATGGAGGGGGAGAGTATTTTTCTAATGAGTTCAGTGATTATTTGTGGAATGCAGGTATAAAGAGAGAGGTTACTTGCAGGTACTCTCCTCAACAAAATGGGGTAGCAGAGAGAAGAAATAGAACTCTTGTTGAGTTTGCAAGATCAATGATGAAGGAGAAAAAATGTCCTAATTATTTGTGGGCTGAGGCTGTAAATACAGCTACATATTTGGTCAATAGGTTACCATGTAAAGCTTTGCAGGGAATGACACCATATGAAGCTTTGTGGGATAAGAGACCTACCTTGGATCATTGTAAAATATTTGGATGCTTGGCATATGCATATGTGCCATCTCAATTGAGGCATAAATTGGAACCTAAAGTAGAGAAGTATGTATTCATTGGCTATGATGACAAGCAGATGGGTTATAGGTTGTGGAGTCCATCCACAAAGCAATTCCTTGTGTCTAAGGATGTTACATTTGATGAGCAAGGTACTTGGTATGCAGGAACACTTAATGTTTATGCAGATGTTGAAGAAGTTGTGAATCAAAAGAAAGGTAAATCAAAGGTTTAGATATTTGATGAAGAGGAGATCAATGAAGTACAGAATGAAGTTGAAGATGTGCCAAGGTTTGATCCAGAATGTGATGAACTAGAAACTTCAAGAAGTGGAGAACTCAGAAGGTCATCTAGGTACAAATGGCAACCTACAAGGTATAGCTATGATACTTCATTCTTGACTACTAAAGATTATGCTTACATGTTAAAAGCAGATGAAGATCCATCCACATATGATGAAGCCAAAGGGAAGGAGAATTGGGAAAAAGCTATGCAGGAGGAATATGATGCATTGATGGAAAATGAGACTTGGGATTTGGTTCCTAAACCAAATAGTCAGAAGATCATTGGGTGTAAATGTGTCTATAAAACAAAAAGGTTTGCAGATGGAAGTATATCTAGATACAAAGCCAGGCTTGTTGTAAAGGGATATGCAGAGACATATGGTGTGGACTATGATGAAACTTATAGTCATGTTGCAAAGATGACAACCATAAGGACTCTCGTAGCAGTTGTTGCTTGCAAAGGTTGGAAATTGTCTCAATTAGATGTGAAGAATGCTTTTTTGAATGGTTATATTTCAGATGAAGTTTATATGGAACAACCAGATGGTTTCAAAGATCAAGTGTATCCAAATTATGTGTGTAAGCTCAAGAGATCTTTGTATGGGTTGAAGGAGGCCCCAAGGGCATGGAATTATAGACTTTTAAAGTTCTTAAAGGAGCTTGGATTTCAAGCATCAAAGGCAGATAGTAGCTTGCTAGTTAAAGCAAGTGAGGATGGATTTATTTATGTTTGTATTTATAGTGATGAAATAATACTTACAGGAACATATGACAAAGGTATACACATGATTAAGAAGCAGATAGAGAAAGAGTTCAAAATCAGTGATTTGGGAAATTTGTCATTCTTTTTGGGAATGGAGATTTCATATACTCAACATGGAGTATATGTAACTCAAGAAAGGTATCTGAGAAATTTACTAACCAAGTTTAAAATGGAAGATTGCAGGATAGCACCAACTCCAATGGAGGTGAATCATAGACTGAGTAGATATGGAGAAGAAGAATTCAAAGATATGAAACTTTATCAGAGTTTGGTGGGTAGCTTCATTTATGCTACATTAACAAGACCTTATTTATCATATGCAGTTGGAGTTCTATCTCAAATCATGCATTGTCCTAGAAAGGAACATTGGATTGCAGGACATGTTGGAACAAACCAATCACAAAGATCCTAAAGCAAGCTTATGATCAGATTGAAGTGGAAGAAGACACTTGAGGAAGTGAAGAGATCTCAGAAGTGAAGTTTGTATACATATGTACATTACAGTTGGAAACTCTTGTAATTTGAGTATAGATTATTCTTAGTATGATACGAAGTAATGTAATAGACACGGGATAAGTCTAGAACCATATGTATATAAGTCAAGTGAAAGTCATTAGAAGACAAGTGTCATAGAGATAGATGTGAAGAGAGTCATCTTCAAAAATAGCGACCGGTATTTCATAGACTTCTCTCAGTCTGATCATGTGGATCAGAAATCCTTTTGTACACATCTAATCTAGAAGCTAATGAAGCTATGTTAAAAGTTTCATGGTCTAAATCCTCTTCTGCTGTGAGTATGATCAATAGGAACATGTGTATGTAAAGAGCGCATATAAACTTCTCAGAGTCGCACACTTTTTCGTGTGAATGATTTGCTTAGATCTCAGTGCACAGTGTAAAGTTTTTGATGACTGAGCATTCAAAATCTAAGTTAGAAGGTAAGGAAGCTATGGCTAAAAGCATTTAGCAAAACAAGATATGTGCTATGAGAAATCAACCTTAGAAGTTACCTATGTCAAAATCGCTTGTTTAGAAAGATAGTTTTTTACATATTTTTTATCTTAAGGATCAAATTAAAGTTTTAATGATTTTTTTTATGAACTAGTGGTTGATATGATTGAGCAAAGGTAGTGTGGAGATATGTGCATCATTGATTTGAAGAAATCTGAAGATATGTGCAGGTAATGAAGTCCATTTCTGAAGCAGATTTTCTGAAGAAGGAATTTCTTCACTTAGAGAAGTGTTAATGAAAGTTTTGTGTAAAGTTTGATCCATAACTGATATAGAAGTGTTATTAGATCAGTATAGATCAAATCTTTGGAGATTAAGAGGTCTCCAACAGTGGTATCATATCAAAAGGTACAATACAAATAAAGTAAAAGCATTAGAAGTCCCGACTGTTGCAGGTATTGAAGTTCCTTCTAATTGAAGGTGAATAAGGACAAATTCTTGAAGATAACCTGCAGAAGTACAAACCACGAGTTTGAAGGATTAAGAAAGATTAAAGCTTCATATCAAAGGTGCACTTTATTATCATAAATCATAGTAATTGCAGACACAGATGGGAGAAAGCTTGGAGATTGATAAGCTAGATAGGGAGAACTATCCAGCTTGGTCCATGAGGATGGAGGCACACCTCATGAGCAAAGATTTGATGGATTTCATTACAGGAGAAGAAGAAAAGCCTGAGTTTGAAGATCCTAGTGTTCCAACTAGGGAAGAGCTTGCAGATTTGAAGACTTGGATGAGAAAAGATGCTCAAGCTAGGAGCATCATTTACATGGTTGTAAATCATTATCTTCTACCTCACATCAGAGGTTTAGTAAGTGCAACAGATGTGTGGAATGCTTTGGAAGAGCATTTCCAAAATACAACCAAGTCAAGGAAGTCTTCATTATGGGTAGAGTTTACAACCTTTAAGAAGAAGAGCTCACAATCAATTTCTGATTATGTGGCAAGGATGAAGGATATTGCAGATAGCTTGGGAGCAGTAGATGAAGACATTGAAGAGGATAAGTTGGTAAGGCAAATACTTACATTTCTGAGAGGAGATGAGAAGTGGAAGCCTTTCATATTGTCCATAGAATTGTCACTAGATCACTTTACTCCTGATCTTAATCAATTGCTAGGACACATGCTAACTTTTGAGCAGGACATTAAGGGAGATAATGACAAGAGTGCAAGTCAAGCCATGTACTCCAAGGACAAGAAAAGGAATGGCAAAGGGAAGCAGTCAACTGATGATGAAGGAACCTCAAGTCAAGCTAACTTTACAAAAGGAAGGATGAATTTCAGAGGTAAAGGAAGAGGAGGTAAGAATAAAGATAATACTAAAGCTTGTTGGATTTGTGGTAGAACCAATCATTTGGCAAATGATTGTTGATGTAACAATCAAAATGGTGGAAGTAATAACCAGAGTTTCAATCAAAGAGGTAGAGGAGGTAGAAACCAAAGACGCAACTTCAGAGGAAGAGGTGGTAGGACATCATATGCTAGAGGAGGTGGAAGAAGTTTTCAATCTCATTCCTATAACAACAATTATTATAATTATGCATCAGATCAAAAGGATGACATGACTCTCATTTTGAATGCAACCCATGAAGCAGTAGGAGAAGACCAAAGGGTGTTTTATATTGACTCAGGATGTAGCAATCATCTGAGTGGCAATATATCATTGATTATTGATATGGAAGCAAAGGTGAATGGACATAAAGTTCAAACAGGTGACAACACTAAGCATAAGGTGGAAAGCATTGGATCAGTGGACAAAGAGTGGAAGTACACTCTTGAGCAAGGTACTTTATGTTCCTACTATTCCTAAAAATTTGATAAGTGTAGGGAAAATTGTGGAAAAGGGATATGAAGTCAGATTCACAAATGATGGTGTTTATGTGCAAGATCCAAATCAGGGATATAAAAACATCATTGCAGGTAAAAAGGAAGGAAGGTTGTTTACTCTCAAAGTCCAAGGTAATGTAGGACGTGCCTTATTTACTTATGGAAGTCAAAAGATGTCTGAGTTAGACCTATGGAATAAAAGGCTAGGTCATTTCAATGAGAGAGCCATAAAGGAAATGTCAAGGAATGATGTGGTGCTTGGTTTGCCAAAAGTTGAAGGACAACACATGGTGTACAAGTGTGAAGCTTGTCAATTAGGTAAAGCACACAAAAGTTCATACAATAAATCAGGATATAAGTATTCAAATATTCTTGAATTGATTCATACAGATGTGTGGGGTCCTTCAAGGGACTATAGTATAAATGGATCCAGATATTATGTGTTATTTGTTGATGATGCAACCAGATGGATTACTTTATATGTAATCAAGGACAAATCAGAAGTGTTCAAGACATTCAAGCATTATCATGCTTATGCAGAAAGGATTACAGGACAAAAGCTCAAGAAGTTGAGATCAGATGGAGGGGGAGAGTATTTTTCTAAAGAGTTTGATGATTATTTGTGGAATGCATGTATAAAAAGAGAAGTAACTTGCAAGTACTCTCCTCAACAAAATGGAGTTGCAGAAAGAAGAAGTAGAACTCTTGTAGAGTTTGCAAGAGCAATGATGAAGGAAAAGAATTGTCCAAACTATTTATGGGAAGAAGCTATTAACACTGCAACATACCTTGTGAATAGGTTACCTTGTAAAGCTTTGGATGGAAGAACTCCTTATGAAGCATGGTGGGGTAAGAAACCTACTCTTGATCATTGTAAAGTATTTGGATGTTTAGCATATGCTTATGTTCCTTCACAATTGAGACATAAGCTAGAACCCAAAGCAGAGAAGTATGTGTTTATTGGGTATGATGATAGACAGATGGGTTACAGATTGTGGAGTCCATCTACAAAGCAATTTCTTGTTACCAAAGATGTTACATTTGATGAGGAATGTACATGGTATACAGGATCAACAAATGAGTATGCATATGTTAAAGAAATACAAAGGAAAGGAAAGACAAAAGTAAGTGTGTATGAAGAAGATATTGATGATGTTGATTATAAAAGTAAATTGCAGGATAATGTTGAAGATGGGCCAAGATTTGATCCAGAATCAAATGTGGCTGAGACGTCAAGAAGTGCAGAGGTTAGAAGATCCTCAAGGGAAAGAAAAGAGCCTTTCAGGTATAGCTATGATACATCTTTCTTAACAACAAAAGATTCTGCTTACATTGTGAAGATAGAAGAGGATCCAATCACATATGAAGAAGCTAAAGGTAAACAGAATTGGGAGAAGGCAATGCAAGAAGAGTATGATGCTCTACTTGAAAATGAAACATGGGCATTGGTGCCAAGACCAAAGAATCAGAAGGTCATTGGATGTAAGTGGGTGTATAAAACAAAAAGGTTTGCAGATGGTAAGGTGTCTAGATACAAGGCTAGACTTGTGGTCAAAGGTTATGCCCAAACCTATGGGGTAGATTATGATGAAACCTTTAGTCCGGTTGCTAAGATGTCTACAATTAGATCATTTATTGCTATTGCTGCTTGTAAAGGATGGAAGTTATCACAATTAGATGTGAAGAATGCATTTCTGAATGGATATATTGCAGATGAAGTGTACATGGAGCAACTAGAAGGCTTCATGGATTCAATTGGATCAGATTATGTGCGTAAGCTCAAGAGAGCTTTGTATGGGTTGAAGCAGGCTCCAAGAGCATGGAATTACAGGCTTGTTAAGTTCTTGAATGAATGTGGATTTCAAGCAGCAAAGGTAGATAGTATCTTGCTAGTGAAGGCAAGTGAAAATGGATACATATACATGTGAATTTATGTTGATGATATTATTGTCACAGGTACAGATGCTCAAGGAATCAATGAGCTTAAGAAACAAATAGAGAAGGAGTTTAAGATAAGTGATTTGGGAAACTTATCTTATTTTTTAGGAATGCAGATTGTGTATACTCAACATGGAGTATATGTTACACAAGAGAGGTACTTGAAGAATCTTCTAGTCAAATTTAACATGGAGGATTGCAAGCCTTCAAGCACAAGATTGGAGGTAAATCATAAATTGAGCAGGTATGGAGGTGAAGAGTTTAATGACATGAAGAAATATCAAAGTTTGGTAGGTAGTTCAATCTATGCTACCTTGACAAGGCCAGATCTGTCATATGCAGTAGGTGTGTTATCACAATTTATGCATTGTCCAAATAAGACTCATTGGATTGCAGCTCAAAGGGTACTCAGATATATCAAAGGAACCCTAAGTGAAGGTTTGTATTATGGATTTACTTCTGATACAAGAATCAAAATGTTTAGTGATGCAGATTGGGCAGGTGATTCAGATGATAGAAGGTCTACTCATGGGTATCTCTGTTATATTGGAGATAAATTAGTTTCTTGGTGCTCAAAAAAGCAACATACAATTGCTTTTTCATCTACAGAAGTTGAATATATAGGAATCGTAGAGGCTACAAAAGAAGTAATATGGTTAAAGACCTTGTTGAAGAGTTTTGGAACTGATCAGAGTACTCCAATTACTTTTGGAGATAATATGAGTTCATTGTATTTGGCAGCTAACCCTGTTTTTCATGCCAGGACTAAGCATATAGAGACTCAATATCATTTCTTGAGGGAAAAGGTACTTGATAAAGAGATTGAAGTGATGTATACTCCAACAAAAGAACAAGTTGCAGATATGTTAACAAAAAGCTCGGATGGACCTAAGCTACAGAGATTCAAAGAGATGGCAGGAGTGAAGAAGAATGGAATAATCACAATTAGTGATTGAGGGGGGGTTGTTGGAACAAACCAATCACAAATTGGTGATTACAAAGAGCTTGAAGCAAGTTTATGATCAGATTGAAGTGGAAGAAGACACTTGAGGAAGTGAAGAGATCTCAGAAGTGAAGTTTGTATACATATGTACATTACAATTGGAAACTCTTGTAATTTGAGTATAGATGATTCTTAGTATGATAAGAAATAATGTAATAGACGTGGGATAAGTCTAGAACCATATGTATATAAGTCAAGTGAAAGTCATTAGAAGACAAGTGTCATAGAGATAGATGTGAAGAGAGTCATCTTCAAAAATAGCAACGGGTATTTCGTAGACTTCTCTCAGTCTGATCATGTGGATCAGAAATCCTTTTGTACACATCTAATCTAGAAGCTAATGAAGCTATGTTAAAAGTTTCATGGTCTAATTCCTCTTCTGTTGTGAGTATGATCAATAGGAACATGTGTATGTAAAGACTATAGATAAACTTCTCAGAGTCGCGCACTTTTTCGTGTCAATGATTTGCTTAGATCTCAGTGCACAGTGTAAAGTTTTTGATGAGTGAGCATTCTAAATCTAAGTTAGAAGGTAAGGAAGCTGTGGCTAAAAGCGTTTAGCAAAACGGGATCTGTGCTATGAGAAATCAACCTTAGAAGTTACCTATGTCAAAATCGCTTGTTCAAAAAGACAATTCTTGACATATTTTTTATCTTAAGGATCAAATTAAAGTTTTAATGATTATTTTGATGAACTAATGGTTGATATGATTGCCCAAAGGTACTGTGGAGATATGTGCATCATTGATTTGAAGAAATTTGAAGATATGTGCAGGTAATGAAGTCCATTTCTGAAGCAGACGTTCTGAAGAAGGAATTTCTTCACTTAGAGAAGTGTTAATGAAAGTTTTGTGTAAAGTTTGATCCATAACTGATATAGAAGTGTTCTTAGATCAGTATAGATCAAATATTTGGAGATTAAGAGGTCTCCAACAGGACAAAGAGTACTTAGGTACATCAAGGGCACACTTAAAGAAGGTCTGTATTATGGATTTACTTCAGATAGAGTCAAGATATACAGTGATGTAGATTGGGCAGGTAATTCTGATGATAGAAGATCAACACATGGATATTTTTGTTAAGTGGGAGATAAGCTAATTTCATGGTGTTCTAAGAAGCAACATACAGTTGCTTTATCATCTACAGAAGCAAAATATAAAAGCATGGTAGAAGCTGCAAAGGAAGTAATATGGTTAAAGACTCTTATGAAGAGTTTTGATATTGTTCAGAGTACTCCTATCATTTGTGGAGATAATATGAGTTCTTTATATTTGGCAGCAAATCCTGTATTCCATGCTAGAACTAAACATATTGAGATTCAGTACCATTTTTTGAGAGAGAAGGTTGTTGATAAAGAAATAGAAGTTATGCATACTCCTACAAAAGATCAACTTGCAGATATGATGACAAAGAGTTTAGATGGACCAAAGTTGCAAAGGTTTAAAGATATGGCAGGAATAAAGAAGATGCAAGTAATCCCAATTGATGATTGAGGGGGAGCTGTTGGAGCAAGACAATCAACAATTGGTGATTATATGAATTCTAAAAGTGAAGATATGAAGAAAATATTGAAGTTCAATTTCATGAAGTGAAGTGAAGATTCAAGAAGCAAAGTTCTTCAAGCATATGTACATTAGTTTTGTAAATACTTCAATATACTTGAAGTAATGATGAATCAACACTCATATGTATATATATACAAGTATATGATCGTATTAAGAGAGAGAGAGATGAAATATAGATGAATAGATGATGTGTAGTGAATGTATCATCCATCAGATGTATGAAGAGTTGAATAGAAAGAATGTTGAGAGAATTGCACGTCGATCTTTTCTCTATTTCTCCTTCCGTGTTTGATTTTATCAGAAACCCTTTTGTACACATCTAATTCCATAGTTAATCTATTTATGGTTAAATTATGAGAGTCCAATTACAAACAGGCTGAGAGAATTTTGTGTAGGAACATTCATATGTGAGAAAATATTGAGTGTCTTATGAAACAGGCGCAATTCTGATGGTCAAAGAAATGGTCAGTTCTCAGTGCAAGTGTAACGTTTTGCACAAATGAGGGGTCAATATTTAATTTGGAAGGTAAGCCATCTATGGCTAAAAGCATTCGCTTAAACGGGTTCTAGTTTGGGAGAACCATGTGTTAGAAGTTGCAAGTGTCAAAGTCGACTCTACAAGAAGGTAGTTTCAGACATAGTTAGATTGTTTGAAACATTTCTCATAATTTACTTAAGCTTTTGAAGTGTTTTAACTTGGAGAAGGTGTGCAAACTCTAGGAAATACATCCTACAAAGTTTCATCAGAAACTTTACTCAAATGATCAATCAATGAGTCGATAATGTGCAGCAGACTTTTCTGTGAAATAAATTTTTTCACAGTTAGCTAAATTCTTGATAGTTTGGTGCTTGTCTTCCAAAATTGGTTGGAGTTTAAAGTTATTCTTGATATAGAAGTGGTCTAACATCAAGGATAGCTTGTTCTTTTGGAAATTAACACTCTCCATCACTAAGCGCATTATTCTTGAGAAGTTTCATATTCAATATAATGTTGCAGATGCTTTGACTAAAGATTTAATGCAGGGTAGCTTTTATCACTATTGTGACTTGATAAGGGTTAATTTTTTCATGATTTTACAAGGTTATTCGTATATTCTATAGCATGCACATCAAGTGGGAGGTATAGTTTGTATACTTACACTCAAGTATTCTTAATCATTCTTGAATTTTTCCCATAGTAATTTTGTCCATATTTGCCTTTAGTGGGAGATTGTTACCATTTCTCTCCATGTGAAAGGTGAAATGGTTGTCAGAAACTTTTGCATATGTTCTTGAATAAAACATATAGTGGCCTTGTCAACCACAAATTGTAAATTTGAATCCATTTGTAACACCCAAGAAATCTAGGTTTTTGTTCTCTTGTGTATTGTGTGTTTTTAGTGTATTATGTAGTCCTTTTGTAGAGTATTGTGTGCAACATCTAGAGCTCAATTTTCTACTACGAAGGTATCATTATGGAGCTCTCAAAAAGGAGATTCCACATTCGTGCATTGCCATTGCAATAGTTCAAAAGGAATTGGTGGCAAGCAGCATCGATGTTTGAACTTAAGGCCATCTCATAAGGAAACATATGAGCTATCGATTACCATGGCTACCTATAACTTGCATATTATCTCATGGATCTTTTCTTATGTTGTGTTGTGTATGTTAAATAGTGTTCAAGGTAGGAAGAGGCACAGATAGAGCATACCATACATTAGTATCAATCTCATAAACTCAAGAATGCATGCAAAGATCCCTCCACACTATCAGAGTGGTCATATGGGTTGTCACAACAAACTTTTGCATGATCTTATACATATTCAACATTATCAAAGGATTTTGATTGACATTAAATGGATTCTTCTACCAAAAATGAATGGATCTAGTTCCTATAAGAGTTGCGATTTGAGCTCCTCACATCCCTAGTAGGATGTCAATATTCTATATACATAAGCTTTCACTTTTGGTCCTTGCAAACACCAGTTCTTTTGTTTATTTTAATTTGTAGCAGAATACACAATAAGAATAAAATTTGGGTGAAGATGATCTTCTCTGCATGAGACAAGATTTGAACTCATGTCAATAAAATATTAGGGCGCTCACATAATGAAGGAGCCAACATTTTGTGATGGATAGTGCATGACACAAATTTTATCTTATGTCAATAAGTAGTTATACCTCATTTTTTTCATCTTTTGGAGCTACTACAAAAGATTCTATAGAGTATGGGATTCAAGTGCACGTGATTGGTGAGAAAGATTTATGTATCGCCTTGGAAGCAAGCATTGGCAAGAAACAAAATATTCATTTAGATATCTAAAATGGATTTTGAGTTTGGATCTATTTTATGGTAGAGAATCTCATCGAGGTTTCCATGCTTTTATAGAAAATGATTAGACTGGTTTATGATAGATTAGTTTCCACTCATGCTAATTTAATTTTCCTTGGAGAATCATGCACACCTTGGTTGAGTAAGATGAAAGCTACTATGTCAGTATCAAACTATGAATATGCTTGCACCATAGTATTCATAGCAAAAGTGGACTTTATATGGTATCAAACTATGAATATGCTTGCACCATAGTATTCATAGCAAAAGTGGACTTTATATGGGCTGAGATGCCTATTGATAGATCTATGTATGTAGATTGATGCACCTACACATATTCGCATTGCTATCTAGAGTGCATTGGTAGTTGTAAGGAATCATGTGTTTCATGTGCACACACAAAACATTTAGGTTGTCATTATGTCAAAAAGCATATTCACACTAAAGATATTGATTTAGTATATGTGTGTACACAATATAATTTGCTAGACATATGCACCAAAGATCTTCCATGAAAAAAGTTTGAATGATTTTGCAAATCTCTAGGCTTATTATGTTTTGGGGCGGATCTCTCAGTGCCTCTCAGGGGGTTTGTTACACTTGTCCCCCTATATATGGAAAGGCTTTTTTCTTAGTGTTGATTAGAGGTTTATTTTCCAATTCACACAAATATATATGATAAACTCATATGTGGTTGTACATTGTACTTAGGGATTCATTTATATCTCTCATTTCACTAATTCTCATATTAGTGATGATCTAGCGATAGAAAGCTCCTCTAATTTTCACATGAATTTGTGTTCTACCTCCTTCTTCAATTTTGTGCATGTTTATATTGGTTCTTCTTCATTCATTCATATAGCCCAAACACTTTTAGTTAATATAGTATGTATTTTTGGCACTACTTTTCAAAAAAAATACAAGAACTACATACTTCTAGTGATTCCTATTAGTCATTTTTCTTGATGATATACTATTCTTTAATTATGCTTGGACGTTTTAAAGAGAATCTTTGAAGTTTAGGAGAAAACGCTTTCTATGGAAAGGAGTCTAGATATAATTTCTTTAAAGTAATGGTCTATTACTTGGGACATATTGTTTAAGGATGGAATAAGAGTGGATCCAAAAATGGTCTGATCTATTCTAAAATTGCCTCAATTACGGACTCTCAAAGACTCGAAGATCTTGTTTGGTTTATTTGGATTCTATCACACGTTCTTCAAGAGCTACATTTAGCCCTTTGAAACCAATCATCTCTTCTCGTTTTAAGGCCATCCCTTTCCACTGCTTATCTTAGTGGGCCTTTGAACTCCATATCTTGGTAGTAACTAAACATATAATCCCTATTTTGTCAGATTTCGGGTTTCTCATGGGTGTTAAGCTTAACTTTCAATGTACTTTCACTTAATAGAACTAAATAAAGAAGATTAAATCTCAATGATCAAACTTCCTTTCAAGACAAAAGACCGATGGAAAATCTCTTTTATGTAGCCAAGCAATACAAGCCATTGCATAATTTCCTCAACATCAAAATTACATCATCATCCCAAAATCATGAACCATGATTTTGTTATCCAAAAGTGTACATGAAGTCTGACATTAGCAATAGAATGAATCGAAATAGAGTTTTTCTTGATACCGAGTACAAACAATGCATTTTTGAGAGCAAAAATACCTCCATTTGTAGTGATAAGGTGAATTTTGCCAATAGCATAAGAAGCTCTTTTTTTACGTACAAAATTTCATTCTTGCGACATCTTTCAAAGATGCAAAAAATCTTTTGAATAAAGTGATATGATTTGAAGCACCAATACCAAAAATGCAATCCAAAGTAACCAGAGTCACAACCATACATGTAGAATGTGATGATGAACCATAATGACATGTAACAAAATATGCACAAACATCTTGAGAGACATTTGCTTCATCATTATTTGTGTTAAATGAATTCTCAATAGTAGACATGTCAGATTCTTTCTTCATTTTATTATGCTTGGAAGGTCTTTTGCATACCTAAATTGTATATCCAACCTTGTGACAATAATTTCACCTCCTCTTCTCTTGCATAACACCATTATGAGAGGAAGAAGTGGAAGAGGAAGAGTGAGTCTAGTTTTAATCAACACGAATTCGAACCATAGTTGCTTTTTTTCTGTTTTATGCAATAGCAAGTGTTTGCGTTCCATCAAGAAAACCACTTCTTTTCAAACTTGATTGCTCTTCTAGCAAAAGGAAGAGAGGCAACTACATCAAACCTATACATATTTCGATTTTTTTTTTTTGCAATTTAAAGAACTTGTAATAGCAAAGCTTTTAAATGATTTTACAATCTTTTGAGTAACCTATAAATAAGTGATGCATATAGAATGATCGTAGGAAAGTTTTTCAATTGCTCGTTAAAATTCTTGATGCATGTAACGTATACATCTTGGAACCAATTTTCAGCCCTATATACATCTTCAAGTTTCTTTCTAATTTGAGGAACAGGTACTTAATTACACACAAAATAGAAAGAAGCAAGTGCACCCAAAGCTTTTCTTGAAGTAGCACATGATCGGATGTGTGGAATAGTACGTCACTTCACTGAAAGGGAAATCAATGCATGAGCTTGAGCATCCTTTACATCCCACCTAAGTTTCTATTATGTAGGTAGAGAAGGCATAGTCATCGTACTTGATAAACATTTTGAATATATGACAATAGGTTGGATAGTAGAATTGGCAGATCGGTTAACCACATGTGGCACTATGTCCCATAGTTGCTTTGAAACAAGAACATGCTTCATCATGTAAGACCAAATTGGATAGTTGGTCCCATCAAGCTTATCCTCATCTTGAAGCATGCCAAAAAAATCATTATTGTTGCATCAAGGAACTCAAGAATAGAAATATAGGAACTTCAAGACAGCCCAAATGGAGCCTCAATTAGGTAGACACCCCATTCAACACTCTACTTTTCATTAGAAATAAAATGCTTATGGTCCTCCCCCATTGTGTAAAGGACAATTCCACTAGGCATGTCTCAAAGAGAGGTATAAAAAAAAATCCTTATCTTTCTCAAAAATTTTAATTCATCAGATAAACTATTGTAATGAATGACTAGGATTATGATCACCACATACACGAGAGATGAATATCCTCCAAATCTTATGATTTTATATATAACCCTCCCAAGCATCATCAACCATCTCTAGTAGGTTGTCACTATCCATGCAAGTGTCCCCTCTGTAACTACACGTGCTCCATGTGTCCACAATAAATGGAATTAAGAACTTTTAGAGGTAAGCTTTAAGTTAAATATATTGTACACTCCTTACTCCCTCTAGCACTCAAAATCAAGACTTTATACTATAGACTCAAACAACTAAAGCACTAGGCCACATTACATGAGTTGTTTTTAAAAGGAGAAAGAAATCGTATTGAAATCCAACTTCAGTGCTTTGGATGTACATGAGAATGACCAATTGATGCCAAAAAAGGAGAGGAGCCAAGGGACATCCTTGTCTTATGGATCTACAAAGTTTAAAAGGAGGGGAAAGATGACCATTCATAGCTACTTTGGAGTGGGCATTGCCAAAAAGAGTACTAGTGAATTTAATAAAGTTTCTACCAGCACCAATATCATGAAGGGATTGAAGAATAAAATCCCACTCGATTCTATCATAGGCCTTATCAAAATCAATTTTAAAGAAGAAAGTATCAATGTTCTTTTCTTTAGCAAAGTCCATACCTTCCCAAGTAGAAATAATAGCATCAAGAATAAATCTACCCTTAATAAAGCCTTTTTGCTCAGGAAGAATAATGTTATCCATCAGGGGACTCAGCCTTCTAGCAAGGGAAGAAGCATATATTTTGTACAAAGAAGTCAGGCAAGAGATAGGTCTCCAATTGTTAAGATCATCCTTAGATCCTCTTTTGCGTATCAGTTTTATAACCCCAATATTAATGAAAGTAGAAAGAGACCATCTACTTATGGCTTCATGCCAGATCCAGAGAATAATGGGCACCATAACCTCTTTAAACTCTTGAAAAAACTCATTAGGAATACCATCATGTGCAGGGGACTTACAGGGTTTCAATTTACTAATGGTTTCTCTAACCTCACCAGCAGAGAGGGGGAGATCAAGGAGGGAGAACAAGCCATGAGGAATCATTTTCTTCCTTTTTAGGGCAACGGCAGCTCTTGCACTCCGGATAAGGTCCCCTCTCTTGGGAGGCATAGAGAAAACATTGGTAAAGAAGCAGACAGCCTCTTGCAAGCTCTCCTTAATACAAGAGGTAACCTCACCATTACTTTTTTTTAATAAGGGGCTAAAATCTTTAGCTTTTTTTTCCTCATGATCTCATACATGTGCTTATTTGGTTTATCAACTTTCCTAGCCCAAAACTCTCTAGACGTGGAAAGGGCACCACAATCCAGAAGGTAATCTTCATACCTCACTTTTTTCTGAAGCTCCACGATCTTCTGACTCTCAACATTATCACTTAGGTTAGAACAATCAATTCTATCTATCTCTTTGAGATGCATCATTCTTCTATTGTATCTTATCATCCTAGCTTTTTTCTTAAAGAAGGTAAGAGTGTGCTGAACATCCTTAATAGTCTCCTCCCAAGCCTTAAAGGGAGAACAACCCTTGACAAAATGAGTTTTAAAAATATTAATGATCTCCTCTTTAACCAAGGGCACCTTTATCAGAGTCATATCCAAATGAGGCCAGCCAGCTCTATAGTCAGGATTATTACTATACAATTGGACAATGAGGGGGGCATGATCAGAAAGTTGAAGGGAAGGGTCAATAACACAGTTGCTATTCCAAAGATCTTAGAATCTAGAAGAATTGATATAAAATTTGTCCAGCCTAGCAGATAACCTATTGTTGACACTTCTGTTGTTCCAGGTATGCCCAGTATTAGTAGAAATGTCAAAAAGATTATGAGTGTTAATGAGACTCAACCAGTGATTTTTTTCAGTACCAGAAATCACATTATTACAATTACCAATTCTATCAACAAAGTTAGTGACCATGTTAAAATCACCTGTTAAAATGATATCACCATCAAGCTTACCAATCTCCTCCCAGCACTTAGGTCTATACAAGTAGTTGTTTGTAGCATACACACAAACAATAGTGAAATTAAAAGGCTCTTTACACTTCAAACCAATCCACTGATTGGACTCACTGGTCATCGTGAGTTGGTATGGTACCAAGTGGAGCTGCTAGAAACAATCTTCAGATTGGCCAGGAGATGAAAACCTCGAATTTTATATTCCTGCAAACAAAGGAAGTCAGGAACTAAAGAAGCATCTTTTAACCACTCACTAATAATTTTGCCTCTAACCAGGTCAGAGAGGCCTTTTGTGTTAAGAGAGACAATATTGAGGAAATCCATCACAAACCAATACCAGGAGAAAAGCAAAACCACATTACTTTTTATGATTCTTTATAGGCTTAACAGCCGAGATAGAAGCTCTGACCACATCTTTCCTTTTAGCTTTAGCCTTGTCCTTGGCAATAGGGCTAGTTGACCTATCTATAGCCATATTGTCAATATTTCCATCCAAAAAACCAGATTGAACCATACCTTCCTCATCATTTTTGTTCAATTGCTTAACAAATACCACATCAGTTGCCTGTAGGTTATTAACATTTTCATCTTCTGAAGTGAGAGAATCAGAGGAGATACCTGTTTTGGGGGATTGAGCTTTAGTACTACCTTTCTTACCGACAAAGGTCTAGCCTTCCCCCTTTTCTTGATTAAAACTTTCATGGTTTCCTCTAAATGAACCACTATTCACCAGTTGTGTACTCGCAAAATCTAGAGTTTTAGATCCAACAAAATTAGTCTCTTCAAGCACCTGGAAGGGATTACTTTCTAGAGTTTTTGGTTTCAGACACAGCAGGTAGGGTCTTCTTTTAGCCTTACTAGGAGCCTTTTTACTCCACTGGTCTTCCCTGAAATGTTCTTCTTTCTTAAGGTCAGGCACCTGTTTCATGGAACTCTCTCCTTTGTTGTCCTTATCTTGGTTATTCAAAAGACTAGGGCAATCTTTAATCAAATGTCCCTGCTTATAGTAGTGAAAACAAGCATTAGGCAAATTTTTACAAACCACTTTTTGTTCATGGAGTTTAAAACCTTCAGAGTTTTTAAGAACAAGAACCGATACTCCTAGAAATGTCTACTTCTATTAACATTTGAGGGTCCCATTTAGGATTAAATACATTTCTAGGTTTTTGTCCAAGGACTTTACCAATTAGACCTCCCAATTGTTCAATCCACTTTAGTAGGTTTAGAGCCTCTAGGGTTGAACCCTGGATACTGTTGCTCTAGCACAATGGTGAGAACCACGTTAAGAAGCTTCACCTCCTTAATGTCAATCCGCGGAAGAGATAGGAGTGATATGAAGATCGTGAATGTGAGATGAAGTGAGAGTGAAGGTGAGAAGCATAGAAATGCACACACACATACACACACACTACGAAGAGGCAAGCAAGACACAATGGAAGGTGGGAAATTAGCTCTATTACTCAAGAACACTATTACAAACTCAAAATAGCTCTAGGCTCACACTAGCCAACACTAACCAACCTCAAAAATGAGCTCTCTAGCTCTTTTTATAGTTTCTAGACTAGTTTTGTCCGGTTTCACATCTAGTGACCGGCATAGTTAAAAATTAGGTCCTAGATGCTATTTGGAAGGGTAAACGATGTCTAAAAATAACGAAAATTGGTACGCGCATTCTACCTAAGCTCCTCAAGCTCGAGGACTCCTCGGCTTGCACAAAATGGAGCTATGGATTACAAAATGGGGTTTTCTATGTTACATATGTTACAATAGTGATCAAAATCACTGTTGGAGGTTTTTGGAAAGTATTTGAAAACATAATTATTTGAAAAACGATTCGACTGGCTCCCTGCTTTTTCGTTACATGCTTCCGTGTCGTCTGTGCCTCTGGCTGCTTCCAACACCCCCCTCCCTCTCGCTTCTGTTGTGCCTGACAGAACCTTGCTGTGAGGTCTGCCGGATATAGTTCTGTAGGAGGTCTTGAGCGAGGGTGTGCTCGGAGATACGAATGCCTCGGGCCAGGTCTGCCTCGAGTTTCTCCCAGTCGATTGGTTGCGGTTCTTCCGGTGGCGGGAGCTGATAGTGTGTGGAATAGACCATTCGTTCACAGGCAAATAATTGTAATAAATGTGTAGGCCTGCTTATGAATACCTCTGAATGGTATTCCCAGAAGCCGGTTGTGAACATCTCTTCGAATGTCTGCTTGTAACACGCCGGTAGGTACTTTATTCTGCAGTGCCAGGCATAACACACCCGTAGCGATGGCGTTGTACTCATATCATATACCAGATCAAAATTGCCATGCTCAAAGCCCGGGGTGTTGACATGTGGTGCCTTGACGCGTCGAAAGACTTTAAAAATCATTTGCATCATGTCAGAAATTTTGACAGTCATATGCGCCGCTATATCATCCATATGCTTTAATCTAGGGAGCCAGTGGTGAATGGTAGCCATCATGTAGCCAACAGTTGGTAACTCAATGGGTGGCTTAAAATAGGGGTAATTCAACCAGTCTTGGCACTGCTTATTGTTTTGTACCTTAATAGCAAAGGCAGTCCAGGAGCGGCGTCGTGGCACTGGTCCCCAACACGGGTTATACTTCAAGTGCAAAGGTGCCTTTACCCATGTACTCATCATCTCTGGATACTGCTGTAGTAAATTTTTTCGCCACTCTGGTTGATAGATCTCTCCTTGCTGCGCATCTAGTGGCAAATCGTCCTCCTCGAATTGAGTTGCATGCGATGGTTTCTTACCTGTCTCTTTCTCAATGGCTAACTGGTATTCGGCCATTAACATGAAATACGGTTTATACTGTAGCTCATGCCCAGATATGTATCGTCGAGGGGCCAAATGAGCAAAGAATGGAGACTGTAATATTCGTTCTTCTATCATCACCATGGCGTGTAATTGTGCCTCTACTCTCGCTGAGTGCGTTGTTCCAATCTCCTCAATAGTCTTCATCCACGCGGGGGTCGGAAGTTCGTACGTCATCTGACCTTCGGCCGTGACGCGTCCGCCTGGGATGGGTTGTGGCTCGTACGCTTCTTCAAATGTTTCCTCCACCGGGATGGTGACCGTTTCTTCCTCAGCTGGAAGCTCAGGTGGGGAATCTGGCCTTGGTGGCGCTTCGTATACTGCAATCCTTGATTCAAGGGTTGATACCTGGGCCCGTAATGAGTTGAGTTCCTCTAGGAGGTCAGGAGAGGGGTCCACAAGTGCTGGTATGTCGTGGTGTGCCGGTTCTCGTAACTGGAGTAATTTGTGATCTTCTTTGAGTTTTTGTAACTCCTCGTTCATGCGGTCATATTCATCTAGCAATCTCACATGATCGTCTAGCAGCATCCTCATCGAGTTTGAAGGAATGGCTTTGAACCTGCTAGGACTGAGTGGTTGTTCTGGGTGGTCGAGCGCTGCTTCTAAGTTTTCTCGGTTCTGATCCTGTAAGCGCTGGTTTTCTTCCTTGGCAGCTGCTAGGTGTCTTCGTATTAAGCCCATGTTTCGTGTTAGCGTTGCATTGCGGACTGTCTGGGCTCTTAATAAATTATCCAGGTCAGCAGTGGCTTCCTTGGTCTTTTCTTCACTTTCTAGTTCCAATTTGTGATAAGCCTCGCGTAATTCTTGGTAGCGGGTGTTCAGAGAGGCATTCTCAATGGACAATAAATTAAGCTGCGACTGTAAGTCATTGGTTGTCCTCTGCAGCTGCTGATAATTATCACCAAGAGATCTGAACTCATCTCTGACTTGCGTCATACACATGAACATCTGTCAGAATGCATTATCTACAGTGGGTGATAGTATTAACGGGGTGCTAAATGAAGATGCAGTTGGTGTAGATGCAACGGGAACGGGGAATGGGGATGGGAATGTGGATGATGTAGTGATTGTTGAAAATTGGGATGTGCCTAAAAATGTTTGTGCCATGAGTGAAGGTAGTGATGGTGCAGTGGGTGGTGAGATGTCCATGTCAGTGGACGTATCTAGTGCGGTGACCGTGAATATGGGTGTGATCGTGGGTGCACGTGCTGGTGTAAATACAGGATTTACAAATGTTGAGGGGTAATTTACAGGGGGGCTGGCTGGAGCAGCTTGGTGGAAAGGGTAATGAGGGGTTACAGTGGGTCGGGGAGGTGAGATGGGGGAGAAGGTTAATGGCGGGGGGAATGGGAAAAGGGGTCTTGGAGTTGTGGGGAAAGATGGAAAAGATTGATGAAGGAATGGGTTGGATAGAAAGGTGGGTGTGGGAAGGGGTAGATTAGGGCTAATGGGCGCGGGAATTGTGGGGTGAGTGGTCGTAAAGACGGTTTTTGCAACACCACCGGCGAATGAAGATGTGGGTCTGGGGGAAGGAGGGTGAAGAGGGGAGGCTGGATGGACGGGTGGTGAGAGAGGAGCGGTTGGGGTGGTCGGTACTTCAGTGACTACTGAGGTAGGTACAGTTGTAGCGCGGGGTGGGGAATCTACAATGATGGTTTCTACGGCCAATGAACGTTCGGGGACGAGGCGTGCCTCCCTGGCTTGTTCTGAAGATTGTGCTCCGGTTGGTACACGAATGTATTCACCGGGCTTTGAAAGTAGTCGTACTCTGCGGGGGTCAAACTGTGGCAGTGGATTTCGTTGCAAGTACCTGAGTGCCTTGTTGGAGCCTACTGATTGGACTAATTCTTTGAATCCTTTGATATAGGCGTCTTCGAATCCGCCTGTGACAAGTTCTTGTTCTATTATTTTTTGGCTCTCTTCCTCTGTCAGCTTCTTGCATGCCCAAACTTTTTCCATAGTTCTATACAGCTTCTTGATAGCTAGAGTGTAAGCTGCTGCCTCGTAAGTTTCATCTTCATGGGTGCTTGTATCGCCATGTGTGTCGGTTTGTTCGCCTTGGCCATCTGTCTGTTCATGCTCTTGGGATTCATGTGTTCCCTGGCTAGCTTCGTCGTCTCCTTCATCGTCATCGGTTGCTGTTCTTTCGTCATCAGAGCTGGACACGACCTGTCCTTGTGGCTGATCCCTGGGTGTGGTAGGGTAGCTAGGCCTTTCAAATTCTTGAGAAAACATTTGTCCTTCGGAAAACTGGAACTCGTTGGAGAATGCATCGGGCATCTCAAAATCAAACGTTTGGTCCAGTGGCTCTGCTTGTCCTGGTTCTAAATGCGGTATTGGAAAAGAGAAAGCTTCCGCACCGATAGTGGTGGGAAGTTCAGCTGCTGTGGTGATAGGTTCTGTGGTTGTGGCTGCTTGGGGTGCGACAGTACTGGTGGTGCCCTCCGTTACCACTGGTCTAGATAACCTTATGCGAATAGGTTGTACTGTGGGAGTGGCTGCTGTTGGTGACTGCTCTGGAGATGGTTGTGGAGAGGGTGATGCTGGGACTTGTAGGCACGGGATAGTACCTCTCATCCGCTTTCCGGGTCTGCCTTTGCTAGACTTTCTAGCCTTCCTAGTGGTGCCTTTGAATGCTTTCAGTTCCTCACTAGTCATGGTGCGCTCAATTGGTAAGTCATACGCCAAGCACATATATATGATCCTGGTGAGGGCGCAGCACCCATTGATTACCTTCTTTCGCTCCCACCTATGTTGTGCCAAATAGAGCTGATCAATGATCCAGCTGGCTAGATCAACCGTTTGCGGTCCAGTACATGCTAAGTATAATCCAAACCAGATTCTCTTGTGGGGCATGGTAAAACGATCCTGAGCTGGGAAAGCAAAATGCTGCATACATATCCGTAATGGCTTAGAGAGCTCAGGTGTTATAGCAGAAATATCCTCCCACTTAGTTACGTCACCACGCTTCATCTGCTCTGGGACTAGCCGTTCTTTCTCCGTTGGAGTGTGTGTTCCATGAATCTTGATGGCCGCTCTGATTAAATCCTTCGAAAGATAAAATCTTTTGTAAGGTGGATCATCCACTAAAGAAGGCAGAATAAAGGTTCCTGGGATGTCCTTATTCTCTGAGGCCAGCAAAGTAGTGATTAAGTACTAACACCTATAAAAGTCAGGTTTGGGCAGAGGATCACTGAAATACTCCGTGAAGCCGGCTCTAGCCCAAACATGAGTTAAGTCCTGGGTGTTCTGTAGGCCTTCGAATTCTCTTGAGAAGAATTGATACTTGCCCCATGTGCGGTCATCAAATCTCATATTTGCTTCAAAAATGAAGTCAGCATCAGCTAATGGTCCTGCTAGGCCTTGGAACCAGTGAGAGTTACGGTGTATCTTCTCTGTGTATCCCATAGGTGGGTTATCGATTGGCATGGGTCCCGAAAATCCTTGGAACTCTGGCGGTGGAGTGGTCGGGTGGGATTCTGCGCGTAAAACATTGAGGGGCACCGCAGCCACGCTGGGGCCTGCTTCCGATGGTCCTGCTTCGGTTTGCATGATGACTGATGAGCTAATGGTAAAGATCTGCTACAAAAGATTAACACATTAGTATGGAAATTAATTATGATCCCATTAAGGTGAGGCCGCAATCCCTTTCCATAACCGATGTGTAACCCGTGTAGCCAAGTGTCGTGAAGTGATTAATGCAATGATTATTTGCCAAACTAATGCAGGTCTCTAGACACCTACATGGTCAGATTATGCATACATTTCTTGATGAGCTGTTATTATGCATGATGTGGGGTTTGGGTGTATGAATTTATACAAGGTTTGGTTGAGGGTGAATTAGTACAAGGGTGGAGTTTAAACGGGGTGGGAAAATTGTTAGATAATAGGGTACAAGAAGACGTTTGGATACGTTTCGGTATCCATTTTCTAAGAGTCTTTGAGTGGGTGGTGTGTTTCTACTGAGGGACAAAAAGTGGTATCGGGTTTGGTGGTATTGAAGGATGGAAAGATTTCTGAGGGGTATATATTACATGGCTAGAGGGTTGGGCTATAATACATTGTTTGGGTACCCAAATCTGCATGGGTGTGGGTCTATGGATAAGGTATTTCTTGGCGATCCAAATCTGTCGAGTATTTGTACTTGGGGAAGAAGATCGAGGGGACTTTGGATGCTGACTCTGCTTCTGTTGCAACTTTGTCCTGTTCTTGTCTGCAGTGTTGCCAATAGCCTGTGGTTGCTGTCCTTTTGGCACCCATATTTGTTTTGTGCCACTTGTTCTGTGATGTTGATACTGCTGTTTTCCTTGCCTTGTCTGGTGTTGTCGTCGGTCTGGGTTCCTCTGTTGTGGTTGACTCCTTCGAGGTTGGGTTTGAGAGGTCCATTGGACGCTCTGCTTTGGAAAAGAAGGGAGATCCAACACTTGCATGACCTGCCCATTAGGAAGTGATTCGTTATTTATCTTTAATCTAGGCCAGTCCGTAGCAAGTTTGGAAGGATGAGCACCGCAGGGTGTTGTGCTCATTTGGCCACTGATGCAACCCACCTGAACGCTGATTGTGTCCGTCTGCCCTAGCGGTTGGGTAGCTGCCCCTTCTAGTTTGCAGGAAGCCCCAGGGAAGATCTTCTGTCGTCCTTCTGATTGACAATTGTCCCTAGCCAAGCCCGAGTGGGTTGGTGTAGACGTAACGTGACTGGTCTGACCCAAGGTCTTCCGGTCTTCCGATCTTCCGTCGCATGCGTTTCATAGGGTCTAGGGTTACAAACCCCAATCGGAATGCCGTTAGGGAAGTCAAGCGGTATCACTCGCTTCTGTTCTAAGGTTCCAATCTGTAAGGAGCCTTGTCTAAGATTTAGGTCCACTGAGTGATCGTATAGCCAATCTTGGCCAAGGATTAGGGGTTCTATCAGGTCATCATCATGGCACACTAGTAGCTTCGCTGTCATGGTCACGTCCTTAATGAGGATAGGAAGGTCCACCTCACCCATGCAAGGGGTTTCCATGCCTCCTAGGCCTATGAGGTATGCCTCAGTTGGCCGCATTTCTATTCCTGAATCCTTATAGTGGGACCATCTAATCGCACTAGTCGCAGCACCTGAGTCAATTAAAGCCCTGAGCTCTTGGCAAGGGTTGCCGTGCTCTAACCTGACTGTAATGAATGGTCTCCTGTCCACTATACTAGGATGAGTGGTTGACTTTGCTTGACACATGGCCATGGGATATCTGGATGTAGTTTCCAGATGGTTATAATGTTCTCTCCCTAGTCCTTGTCTTCTTAACTTCATGCGTTTAATGCGTTCTATTGCTTCTGCCTGAGCTTCCGCTCGTATTCTATTTTCTTCCTCCTTACGCTTCTTTGTCAACGTGAGTCGTCTAAGCATATCCTCAGTAAGAGGTTCCTGATATAGCTTGACTCTACAGCCACTAATATAATTAGGCATTATATCTCCTTCTAAAGTGGCTAACTGTACTGCTCCACTTGTTGAGAGTCTGTTAATGATCATAGGTCCATAACCTCGCTTTTCTAACTTACGTGCGTGTTGCTTTAGCGTATATACTAGAACTAAATCTCCTTCTTTTAGGCCTTTATCCTTCACATGTGCATCAAAATATGCTTTCTGTCGCTTCTTCGCTGCATATATTTTTGCTGCTGCCTTTAGCCTGGTTTCTCCTAATCGTTCCAAGTCCATTATTCTCGCTGATAATTCATGGCCGGTCCACTGATGTTCTTGTGCAACCTTAAGGGTCGGTATCAAGAAGTCCAAAGGAAGCACAACATTCTGACCAAAAACCATCTGAAAGGGAGTTGCATTGAGTACGGTCTTGTAGGCCACTCGATATGCCCAAACAGCGTGGTGTAACTGTTTGTCCCAATCTGAACGTTTGTTGTTCACGAGTTTCGTCAGTACGTTACAAAGGATCTTGTTAGTGCTTTCAGCCTGACCATTGGCCTGAGGATGATATGGTGCGGATTTCTTTTGAATCACCATAAAATCCTGTAACAAATATTCAATGACTTGGTTTAGAAAGTGAGTGCCTCGATCGCTCACTAAGTCTATAGGCAGTCCATATCTTGTAAAGACATTCTCAAATAAGAATTTTGCAGTTGTGTGTGCATCATTCTTTTTCGTGGCTTTTGCCTCTACCCATTTCGTAAGATAATCTGTGGCAACAATAATGTATTCCGCATATGTACCTTTTGCAGGGGGGTTAATGGGTCCTACAAAGTCTATACCCCACTTAGAAAATGCACGTCCGCCCATCATGGGTTTCAATGGCATTTCATCTCTACGAGTAGGAAACTGAGTTCTTTGGCACACATCACATCTCTTTACATAGGTATGCGCATCCATGTGAAGAGTGGGCCACCATAATCCTGCAAAGAGGATGGCTTTGACTATCCTATCGGGTCCAAAATGACCTCCTGCAACACCTTGGTGTGCAGTCTATAATATGCTCAGATAATCGCTTTCATGAACACATTGTCTTAGATATCCATCTCGTCCTCTTTTGTATAGATTATCGCCAATAAGTGAATAGTCGTGAGCTTCCTGCTCTAGACTACGTTGTCGAGCTAAAGTCATTCCTTGAGGGAATGTCTTCGTCCTCAAGTATGTCACTAATTGTTCACTCCAGTCTGGTGTGAGAGACACATGATATAATGTAGCATGTTCTACTGGTGGTCTTTCACAACAAACATTGCATTCCTTACACAACCTGTAGACATCTGCTTCCATCGTAGGCCAATATACTCCTAATCTATGCAGAGTCTGTAATGTTCGATGTTTCGAATGATGTTGCTTTAATGCACCTATGTGTGCTAATTGCAACCAATTCGCATGTTCTGATTCATCTACACAACAAGCAAGAATCTTTTGATTATCCTGTTTATATATGCTTCCTGCTATGATTTGATATCTCTGAGATTTGGTAATCTCTCCCTCTTTGATCTTTATCCTAGGATTCTTGGGTCCATATGTGAGAATAGGGACTATAGGCTTAGCCCATTTTGGTGCTATCTCAAGATTAAACAAGTATGCATCTGGTAGATCATCCGCTACTCCTTGAGGAGCTTCTCTTGAGGTTAATCTTGAAAGGTGGTCAGCTCTAAGATGTGTCTTTCCTTTCCTGACTACGACTTCAAAATCATACTCCATGAGTAGTAGAAACCAACGTATCAGTCGTCCTGTGTTACATGGCTTGTTGACTAAATACAATAGTGCTTGATGATCTGTAAAGAACTTGAATTTGTTGGCCAACAAGTAGTGCCTAAACTTCTTTACTGCGTAGATCATCCCTAATCCTTCTCGTTCCGTCGTCGTGTAATTTCTTTCTGCTGCGTTCAATTGTCTGCTTGCGTAAGCTATGGGGAGATCTATGGTACCTTCATTCGTGGGTTGTGCTAACACACATCCTATGGCATAATTGGATGCATCCACATGTACATGAAATGGCTTACTCCAATCTGGGGTAGTCAATATAGGTGCTGAGCACAAGCGTCGTTTAAGTTCATTGAATGAATTTTCACATTCATTTGTCCATTCGAAGTTGGTTAAAAGAGAGTACAAAGGCTTGGCTATGATTGCATACATGTGTATGAATCTCCTATAATAACCGCAATGGCCCATAAATGCCTGTACCTCTTTCACATTAGTTGGTCTAGGTAAATCTGCAATCACCTTCACCTTTTCTTCATCCGTAGAGATTCCATTTTTTGACACAATGTGTCCTAGAATTTTACCTTGTCTGACCATGAAAACGCATCTTTCTGGGTTCAAACAAACCTAATATTCTCGACATTTGTCAAATATTTGTCTTAACTCTGGGATATGTGTCTGTCTTACATTTGAATGAGCACATAAGTCATCGACATATACTTCCAAGTTCTTGCATAAGAATTCCTTAAAAACATGACACATGAGTCGCTGGAAAGTGGCGGGTGCATTTGTTAAGCCAAATGGCATCACACGAAATGCAAATATGCCCCATTCAGTGGCAAAAGCCGTCTTGTGTTGATCTTCTGGAGCAATGGCTACTTGATTATAGCCTGAGAAACCATCAAGGAAGCTGTAAACTTCCTTGCCCGCGACTCTTTCCAATAGATGTTCTGTGATAGGAAGAGGATAACTGTCTCTAATCGTGGCGGCATTAAATTTTTTAAGGTTAATACACACACGCAATTTTCCATTCTTCTTGGGCACAACCACAATGGGGGATACCCATTCGGTATGCTCAATTTCGTAAATGAATCCTGCTTCTATCAAGCGATCTATCTCCTCTTTAATCTTCGTAGCGTAGTTATCATTGTACGTGTACGGTTTCTGTTTCGTAGGTTTTGCATCTGGAGTCATAGGGATTCTATGAGAACATATATCTGGATCTACTCCTTTCAAATCTTTGTAACTCCAAGCAAAAACACCTCTATATTCGCGCAATAGGGCAACTAGCTCTTCTTCTTCTTCAGTTGTCAAATCATGCCCTATGTATGTACATTTTTCTTCTTCTCCTTCTATGGCTACGATTATTTTCTTGGTTTTCTCTCGGTTATCATATACTTGTCCGTCATTCGCCTTTCTATTGGGCATTCGTACCATGATTCTTCTATCTTCGATTTCATATTTCTTGAAGTTCTCGGGTACCTCAAATAAAGATTCTTCTTTTTCTGACATGATTTCTTTCTTCTTTCTTTTCTTGCCTTCACTCTTAGTAGTCACTTGAGTGGCTAACCTCACCTCATTCGTAATTTCCTCGTGTCTCTGAGTGTGAGTCTCTACCTCGAAAAAATATTCCTCCTCTGATGCAAAGGGAGAATCCATGATAATTGATTCTAAATCAAAATCGCTCGCATCCTCAAATGCATCAGTGCTAGGTTCACATTCTTCTAAAATTGCATCGCCCATGATTGGCTCTATCGTAAAAACTGAAATATCATAGCCATCCTCGTCACAGTGGGGTGTCCATTGTTCTTCATTGATGGCT
Source organism: Ceratopteris richardii (assembly GCA_020310875.1). Taxonomy (NCBI): domain Eukaryota; kingdom Viridiplantae; phylum Streptophyta; class Polypodiopsida; order Polypodiales; family Pteridaceae; genus Ceratopteris; species Ceratopteris richardii. Next base: position 6,855,683 of record CM035439.1, read on the forward strand.
ACATCCATGGTTGCTAGGATTTCTGCCCAACCATGGGGCTCAAACTCTTCGTCTGGGAATACTACAGGTGCGTAGGCTGGATCCTGAAGGGTTCGTGGATTTTGTTCTGCACCTAAGGTCCTGGCTTCTAACCTTTCTTCCTCTTGTTTTGCTACTTTACACATCCATAAATGAGTATCCTCATGCAACCAAGAAGGGTCTGATTCTAAGGAGTGCACGGATTCTGTTTCTACTGGTGTCTTATGGATGGTATTCCATTGTATTGGGGCTACGTCTCTGTGTGAATAGTCTTTAAGATTGACTTTGGTAGTCACCCCTAAATGTTGCAAATACAAAGAATTGGTTCCCCAATCTTGTACAATTTGCAACTGACGCATGAACGGTCGTCCCAATATCATCTCATAAGCATGGTTTTTTGCAAAGTCACAAATGGCAAAAGTATGCTCAAATTCTACACCACAAGTGGTGAGAGATATGCCTTCTAGTAAGCCTAATGGTTTTTCTATGTGTCCATCAGCCATTTGTAGCTTCATCCTGGTGGGTCTCAATGCTGGCTTACCCCAACGTTTCCATAAAGCGGTGGTAGCGATGGCTACTCCGGCTCCTGAATCTAAGATGGCTTTCGTGGTGTAGCCCTGATGGGTTATCGGAAGATAAGTGTTACCTTCCTCTCCTTCGCTTACATCTCCAATCTTTTCTACGGGTATTTCTGGTACCTTACTTTGTGATCCTATTTGTGAGGGAGTAGTAGCAAGCTCGGGGAATTGATTTGCTACATGTTTCCACAATTCTGGTTTTACCTTTAACAACTCCTCTAGAGTGAGATTACACTGTACCTGGGTATTCTTGATCACTTCCGTGTTTCTAGGGATTACTGATTCTTCATTCCTCACTATTATCGTGGGTGCTCTCATACTAATAGACTTTGCTTCCCAAGGTCCTGTGAACTGAGGTAATTCTTGTAAAGAATTAGATTCAAATCTTGTGTGTTCACTCAGTTGTTCTTCCTCTACATCATCTTAAATAGAGGGAATGTCTTGGGGAAATTGTTCCTGCAAGTCATCTATTTCTTGAATAGGAGGATGGGTTCCTTGTTCCTTTCTCCATTTCTCTTCTTGAATTTCTCTCAAAAATTCATGTGAGTACCTATGTATGGAAGACAGGTTGTCTTGACTTTCTGAGTTGGGTACTTGAGACAGGGATGGTGCATTCCTTTCCTGTGTCTCTGGGACAATAGGGTTCCTAGGCTGATTTTTTTTCTCTTTGCTCTCTATCAAGTATTCTAGCCTCTCCATTAGTCCTTGAAAGTGTAATTCCGGTTTTGCCATGTTATTCCAATTAAGATATCTAGAGGCTTCGAACAAGGCTTGTGCTAGTTCTACCATCTTCATGCAAAGTTTAGTTCTCTCAATTTCTAGATCAGCTCGAGGGTAGTTTTTGCTCATTTCAGCCACCTGAGGTCCCTCTTTTAATCTAGCCTGATATGCACGAAACATCATGTCTAGATTTTCTGGTATGGGTTCCGCTAAAACTGATCCTGATTTCTGAGCTGGATTCTCTTGATTTAAGTCCTGTGATGTCAATTCTTGGATTTTGGCTCTAGATTCCTTTAAACTTCCTTCCAACTCACTTATCTTTTTACTCCATTTTCTCTTTATCCTTTCTCTAGAATCTTTCCAAGATTTTGTCTTTTTACAGCTAGATTCTGCAACTTCACTACTTCCGACTACTTTCTCTTGATTAAGATGTTGGTTCTGTAAGAGCGCCTGGGCTCTTGTGATAGCTTGGATAGGCACGTATGTAGGGTTGGATCCATCTGCGTTATTTACAATACCTATCACGTTGATCGGTGTCACATTCGTAGCATTAACAGGGTTCTTAGGACAATCTTTGATTATGTGCTCTTTGCCACAATCGGCACAAAAGCCTTGGATGTTATAGTACTGTGATTGTCCTGCTATCGGGGGATGTGGACAATCCTTTATGAAATGATCTCCTTGGCACCTAAAGCATGGTCCTCTAGGGCCCTGTGGTCTTTGTTGTCTCAATTGGGGCCGTGGATTTGGGTTTGTGTACATCACATTAGCATAGTCGGGCTCCCAACTAGGTTCCACTGGTGGACTATCATAATGATATGTCTCCACATGTTCTGGTGACTCTGTGTAATATGCGGGTGGACTATCTACATGCGTAGAGTCAAAACTATTTGAGTGTGGGTCACTCTCTGTGATCAAAGGTGAAGAAGGCACTAAGGCCCTACTTAGATTCTCTTCTGCAGCAGCGTATTTGACTGAGATGACATTCGCTGGTGGGGGTGGCTGTTGAGCTAAGACAGGTTGAGGTCTCTGTTGAGCCTGGTATGGGTAATTCTGAGGAGGCCTATAGTAATAGGGCTGAGCATTGTATTGGCCTTGATACCTACCTGGCTGCGGGTATGCTTGCGGGTAGTTGTGTCTCACTGTCTGTTTGTTGTACGGGCAGTCCTAAGCCGTATGATTCGTGTATCTCTTTTTAATTGTACAATATTGGCCACTAGGGTTGGTTTGTGGTTGTGGTGCATTGGGACACACATTTGTCATATGGTCACCACCACAGGTGTAACAACGCTTGTTCATTAGCACCCTAGGTTTACTAGAAACTCCTAATTTCTGGGCCACTTTTTCTGCAAGGTCTTCTATTGAGCTAGACAATTTTGTGGATGCTAGAGATGAACAGTCTGAGTCCTTATAGACCTTTGAAAGTTCCAACTCGTCTCCTAAGTTGTCCTCAATGTCTATACAAATTCTTACACATTGCTCTAGCGTTCTGGGTTCTTTTAGGTACACGTAGGAGCGTAGTTTAGAGCTCAACAAGCCATCTAGAAACAATGACACTTGCTTAGCTTGTGAGGGTAGCTCTTGCATTGGACATTGTTCAACATATTGTCTAAACCTACGTCCTGCCAGTCTTACGGTTTCCTGAGGGGTCTGTTTGAAGCTATGAATCAGCGAAGACGTGTCATGTCTAATCCCACTTTTAGAGAATTCGGTAATGAATGACTCTAAAAAGTGATGGATGTCTCTAAATTGCCTTTGTTGCAAAGGTTGGAACCAAGTTAAAGCTGTATTCTTTAACGTTAGTCCAAATGCGTTGTATTGCGTGAACATGTCTTCAACTTGTTCGGCTCTTAGTACTTGCTTGAATTCTGCAACATGGTCATAGGGATCTCCTGTCCCATCAAAGTAATTTTTCATGGATTTCACTAATTGAGTGGGTCTCAATGTTCTTGCGTGTTCGCGTGGTCTAGGTAGAGGAAAATCATCTCTACCACCTAGTACTCCATAATCTCTTTGTCTATCCGCTCTATTAGTGTTCGTGGTTGTTCTATCTCTCCCTATGGGATGAGTGAAGCTTACTTCCGGTCTCTCTTTATTGCCCTCTCTTTGATTTCCATGGGCTGAGGATGTTCCTGTCCCTTGTTGACTTGTATTCATGTTTGTTCTAGATGGAGGGAATATCAATTCACCTCTCCATGTGTATGTGTTTTTAGCGCGGTCAGGTACCACAAAGACTCTTTCTGAAGTCTCATCCAGGTATACAACCTTTCCAGGTGTATCCGGGTCCTTGAACTCGTATATAGTGATGATACCTACCTCACCAAGTATTTCGGTCTTGTATCTCCAAAAGGCTTCATCAGTTTCTTTATTCACAAACAACTCTATGCTTCTGTTGTCCTGAGGGATCCATTCTGGGATTAGTACTCGTGTCAGTACAGATTTCCCTCTAGGTGTTCTAGGTTCTTCTGATGGTTCTTTTCCTTGAAATTTTGCTTCCGTCTCTAGTTGAATCACGCCAAACTCGTTGGTATTGTTTGGCTGCGTACTTAAGATGTACATCGTTCCTTCCTTGTCTATGTACGTGTCTCTCTCGAATTTCACCACTGGATGTTCCAATCCAATTGGTTGATCGGGGTTGTGCATTTGCACCACTTGCCTTCGCAAACCATCCTCGTAGATGCGAGCACCTAATCGGTTGGTTTGGAGAAACTCTAGTTGTGTTCTATAGGGTCCTTCTGGTTTTTCTAAATAGGCTACATTCGACCCTCCTTCTGGTTTTTCTGTGCTAAATTCCATTTCTGAATCACTAGTATTTGAGCTCTCGTAGGGATAATTACTATTCAATTGCTGAGCCCACGATCGTGCAGTAGTTCTTACACTTGCCTCTGATGATCTAAGGCTTTGTCGGTCTGACTTACCTATATGTTTGCCCGATCTAAGGTTCATTAATTTTCTTCCTTGCACACTCAGTACACGCTCAGATCGTCACCGATTCTTTGTTATTACTGTCTTGATTCTTTTTAGATTTCTTTAGATTCTTGTCTTAATGTATGCGTCAGGAATTCGACTTTCCGTTATAATTTTGAGTTCTCGTTCCGTCAGACTTATGTTCTTTCCTTTAGGTTTTCGTGTCACACACCTTTACTTGTAGTCTTAGACTTGAAAGAATTAAATAGCTTGAACTTGAGGCGTTCCTATCGTCTTAATTCCACAATGCTAACGTTTAGCCTAAGCTAAGAATTGACTGAGGGGGTTGAGTAATCTTCCAACCTCGAGTCAGCTTTTCTGGTTGCTCTGATGCCCAAGAAGCCGCGCTTCCCAAGCTTTATGCCCTTCACTGCCTTGCCTTGGTTGCCTTTGATTGCCCTTTCTAGACCTGGAAAAATTCAATATTAGACCAATTCACAGTTGGATGATCAAGCACTTCAGTATATACACCTTTTAAGTCCCTTCCCTTTGCCCAACTTTTCAATGCTTGCCCCCTGACTTTCAAGGCCCAAACTAGGTCAACCTCAAAATAGCTTATCAAAGAATAGACGTATCCTTTAAGAAAAAAATAGTTGAGGTCACGTAGTACTCGTAAAGAGCTTTCTAACGAGCTATTAAGCTCAAAAAACAGACTTTGGATGAAAAAGTTATGACCGTTCAGGCCCTGGGGGGTAAAAACTGACAAACAGGTTTTTCTCCAAATATGAGCTAAGGGGTCTCCTATGAGTCTAATCACCCAAAAATTTCCCAAAAATAGCCCCAAAATTGGCCAAAAAATGAAACCCTAAAATTTGCGATGGGGGTGCACAATCGCGATGGTCTGAGATGATCGCGATGGTCAGGAACCGTCGCGATGGCGTGAGGGTGCACCGTCGCGATGGCGTGAAATTGCACAATCGCGATGGCGTGAAAGTGCACCGTCGCGATGGCGTGAACTTGGACAATCGCGATGGCATGAAAGTGCACCGTCGCGATGGCGTGAAAGTGCATCGTCGCGATGGCGTGAAAGTGCACCGTCGCGATGGCGTGAAAGTGCACCGTCGCGATGGCGTCAATCAACGGTCAACGTGCACAATCGCTATGGTCCAAAGTGAACCGTCGCGATGGTCTGAGCGCGATGGCATGAGCCAATCGCGATGGTTTGGGCGCGATGGCGTGAGCCAATCGCGATGGTCTGAATTTTTGAAGTGTCGCGATGGTCTGAAGTGCACCGTCGCGATGGTCTAGATTGCCACGTGGCACCGTCGGCGCGATGGCGTGAGCCAATCGCGATGGCGTGACACAATCGCGATGGTCAGAGACCGTCGCGATGGTCCGGCCAAGCCGTCGCGATGGCGTGAGCCAATCGCGATGGTGTGACACAATCGCGATGGTCAGAGACCGTCGCGATGGTCCACCAAACTATGAATTTTTGCAATGCAGCTGTGGATTCGTAGAGGCGCTGGTGTCGCCTACACGCTGGTGTGGTCGCTTACCAAAAATGCTGAAGGTTGCAGACCATCGCGATGGTCTGACACACTCGGAAATTTCTGACAGAAGATGATTTTCTTACCTTTTTGCAGCCTTCCTGATGCACTGGAGTACTGTTCCTGCAAGAAAACTCAAGAAAGCAAAAGTACACACAAGCACAAAAGCTCTCTCTCACTCTCTCGCATGCACAAATGAGGGGAAATGAGGAGAATGGATGGATATGGTGAATTTTCTGATTTTTTTGGAGATGAAGATGATGATGCGGTGATGAAGATGGAGTGTGGGGGAGGTGAAAAACACTAAAAACTAAGTAAAAACAACAACAAAAACTGAAATTTTTACCTTCCAACGCCACTTCTTGCTATACTCTTACCATCACACATTCGTCCTAGACTCGATCCCCGGCAACGGCGCCAAATTTGGTGTTGCTCTAGCACAATGGTGAGAACCACGTTAAGAAGTTTCACCTCCTTGATGTCAATCCGCGGAAGAGATAGGAGTGATATGAAGATCGTGAATGTGAGATGAAGTGAGAGTGAAGGTGAGAAGCATAGAAATGCACACACACATACACACACACTACGAAGAGGCAAGCAAGACACAATGGAAGGTGGGAAATTAGCTCTATTACTCAAGAACACTATTACAAACTCAAAATAGCTCTAGGCTCACACTAGCCAACACTAACCAACCTCAAAAATGAGCTCTCTAGCTCTTTTTATAGTTTCTAGACTAGTTTTGTCCGGTTTCACATCTAGTGACCGGCATAGTTAAAAATTAGGTCCTAGATGCTATTTGGAAGGGTAAACGATGTCTAAAAATAACGAAAATTGGTACGCGCATTCTACCTAAGCTCCTCAAGCTCAAGGACTCCTCGGCTTGCACAAAATGGAGCTATGGATTACAAAATGGGGTTTTCTATGTTACATATGTTACAATAGTGATCAAAATCACTGTTGGAGGTTTTTGGAAAGTATTTGAAAACATAATTATTTGAAAAACGATTCGACTGGCTCCCTGCTTTTTCGTTACATGCTTCCGTGTCGTCTGTGCCTCTAGCTGCTTCCAACAGATACCATTTAAAAAAAGAGATGGGAGTGTTTCTGATAATCCAATGTCCTTCAGCTATGACTTGCATGGCATTATGATCATCTTCAAAAAAGAAAAGGAAATAGTTGTTGGGAAAGTACTGAATATGTTTAGCAAAAAGACCCCTACTTTCCCAATTGATCTTCATCCAACTTTTTAAAATATCGTGAGCAGGTCGCGGATCATGACAAAGACCTATCATGACTTTCTCGATCAAATGATTATTCCAGTTTTCTAGAATCGTACTCTCAATAACTAGAGTGCAGTTGTCTCTGTCTTCCCCTTCAGGGTCAAGATTAATAGTGTGTTCAGGACAAGCTTTAGGGTTAACTCTATCCCCCTCACAACTCATTTCCATTTTCTCCTTGCCTTTATAGTCTCTGCCTACAGAGGGAGAAAATGACATACCTAACAGGCCCTGCATATTGAACGTGGAAAAAGGTCCTTGATGTTGAGTTTGAATAGCGTTGGCATAGGACTTAGTACTTGAGCCTTGATAAGCATTATTAGGGTTAGACAATACCTGATAATCCAAATGATTTTGATGGCACGAGTTATCCCTCACCCCTCCTACACTAACTCCTCTGGAGTCAAATACAAGATTGACCAATGAGTTGATTCCATTCAGGTCTTCATGCAGGACAGACGGGCCAGCCATCCCGTCTCTGAGAGTGTCATGCAGTGACATTGCTTTCCACAGAGGGCGACACCAACTCTAAGTTGATGATCCATGGTACTCTAAGTGTATGGCCCCCTTTATGAGGAGAATCCTTTGTGAGAGTCCAAACATCTGTGATGGGATATACATGAGGCCAAGAAAAGTTCTAGATCATCTATGTGAGTCTAGTCAAAATGCTAGCTAGGGCATAAATCAATCAAAGTGAAATATCCACATACGGTAGCTCCATCGCCTCTAAATGAAGCATTTTTTTGCTTTGATTTTCTTGCAAAACACAATACTATGGGATATCAGGTGTTGAGATCGCCTACTACAAACAAACACATTCTTCTTTGAAAAAAATCCCCTAAGTGACAGCGGATGAGTACGGCAGTAGACCGTAGAGGGATATCTCTAAGCAGTTGTTTCACGAAGGCTCATGAACTCTAGTGGGTCAAACAACTGATATACAGCCACACACAACACCCTTATAACTCACCATACCAATTCAATGATCATAAAGAAGTCTCACAAAACATTCCCAGTCACTGAGCATTCGTAGTTGGGAACATGATTGTGAATTATAAACAACATATAAGCTTAGACATTGTTATAGAGTAAACACAATGTCCACCAGAACATGAAACCAAAACCAAGCTATTCTCGGAATCAAACAGGCACCATGAAATGGATCATGGAGTAGCTCATTCACTGTTCACTTGGCTTTTCTAGCATTATTTCCTATGAGTTCGACCCTCATCAATCGGATTCATTGATAGTACATGAGGTCATAATTTTTGCCCCACTTTTGTCTGGCCAACTTCAAGACACAAAAAGAAATACTTCAAAAATGAAAATGCAGGTCAACAATTCTGTAGGAGACAATTAGTACAGCAAAAATGACAGCAATCGTAATTCCTAATGGCGTGGATGTATTCTAACATAGCACTTTTCTTCATCCACTCAACTTCATCCAACACCTTAAAGTCATGCTTAAATGTAAGTCCATTAGATTGGCAAAAATTCGACTTGATCTGTGTGCATCTCTTCACTTTCCTCTTTCTCTCAAAATAGAGGGTATTTGTTATAGCGTTAGCGTTTCAGATATCCATACAACCACAACAGTCTAGATGTATTATGTCAAATACTCCATACCTGAAATTTCCTCCCCTTGTTATGGATTGTATCCCCTCCAGGGCACAGCTTTCGTTACTCATGAGTGTTGTCTCCCCAAGCAGCTGATAACAAGGACAGCCATGTGTTCCCATCAACTGCCCCGACTCCACAGCCAACTCTCTCTCTAGAGCTCCTCTTACTGACGGTCTTCTTGGATCACTCTACATGCAGATCGATAAGAGAGAAGAATAGGAGGACTGCCATTGTAGTCGGGGAGTCTCGAAAAAAATTCGTTTTCTTCTAAGCCTTCCTTGGTTGCCCTATGATCTGCTAGGTGACACCAGCCCAAAGCAGCTGTTGGTGCATTTTACCCAAGCCTACATGCTTGATATGCTTGATATTATCCTCATTTGTAAGTCACATGTGTAGTCATGTGAACACCTCTTGTAAAAGAGTTCATTTTTATCCCTTGTATTTGGAAAAAGAAAAAAAGAAAAAGAATGGCTTACCTCATGCATGATGTAAAAGAAAACTCATGGCTCCAACTACCAAAATCACGAATTTTTGAGCTGAGGGAATCTCTCCTAACTTTGGGGATCACTTTTAGGTGGAGCCATTCGAATTCGAATTCAAAACTCCCTCCAAGAATAGCTATAAAAAGAGCAAGAAGGAAGAGGCGATTAGCAAGCCTTGTACGTGACCACTTCATGTCATTTTGTAGAGATTGAAGAGCTTACTCCATAGCTCTATCATTCTACTCCCATTGTGCAAATATTCATTGCCAATGTGGCTGTAATCATATGTGAATCTCTACATTTATCATCATCTACTTCTCTGTTTTGTTCTCTGCTATACTTACCCAAAGCAGTAACTTCATAAGGTCATATCTCGAGTTCTACTGAACCTTTTTCAGTGATGTAACTTGCGTTGGATAGCTTGTGCTGTCTACTTTGTGCATATCAATTTTCAAGGTCATTGAATACTTACTTTTGGAGATATCTGCATTTTACTGCTTACTGGTCTATCTCTACAGAGCCCCGAGAATTGTGGGAATGTTCCAGAAATTGATGAAACTTGTTCTCAGTGCTCAGTCCATCATTTGAAGTTTTTTAACTTGGATTGGGAAGCTTGCTAAGTCTATTTGCTATGCCCAAAAGGAATTTTTCTAATTCCTACCAGATTGAGAGCACTGTTCATTTTTTCCAGCAGGTGTATGTCCAAAAATAGCAAGTTTTGGGAGCTAGTCATTTCGCAACTAGTCTGTCTTGACTTAAACTTTTGGAATACATGTTCCAAAGTACTTGGCTGATATTTTGGTGGATTAAGGAAGCTTAAAGGGTCTACTAATCAACTCTGAAGTCTCAGTTGGCTAGTGTGAAGCTGGTTGTAGCAGCACCAACTCATCTTTGGATTGCATCCACCATCTCTCTTCACAGTGGTATCAGAGCATAGTCAAGCAACATGGGAGATGGATTTCCATCAACAATTGACAAATTGGATCGAAACAACTATCCGGCATGGTCTCTAAGGATGGAGGCTTACCTTCAAGGGAGGAATCTATATGGATTCATATATGGAGATGAAGCAATGCCAACCATGAGGAACAAAGGGCAACCATCACATGAAGAAGTGGAAGGACTTTCAAATTGGTGTTCGAAGGATGCACTTGCAAGGTCCTATATTCTAAACTCAATCTCTGATTTTCTTTTACCTCATGTCAAGGGATGCAAGACATCAAGAGAGACCTGGAATGCACTTGCTTCTTTCTTCTCTTCCAACACTCGAGCAAGGAAGAACCAATTGTGGATGGAGTTCACAACAATGAAGAAAAGCTCGAAGCAAAATGTGACTGATTATGTCACAAAGATGAAGGAGATTTCGGACCAGCTTGGAAGCATTGGAGAGGTAATTGAAGAGGAGCAAATCATTAGACAAATCATGAATGGAATCAAAGCAGACGACAAGTGGGAGTCATTCACAACAGCCGTGGATTTATACATGGATATGCATGTACCCGACCTCAACACACTCATGGGCCAACTCTTCACTCATGAAGCAAAGATTAGCAAAGGTGGTGAGTCCTCAAGAGGTAATCAAACTTCTGCCTTATATTCTGATAAAGCTAAGGTCAAGGACAAGTCAAAGAATAGGAAGAATGAAGATGAAGGTAGCTCTTTCCAAGCAAACTTTGCAGGTAGAGGAAGAGCTAGAGGAAGAGGCAGAGGTGGAAAGCAAGGCAGGGGGAGATTCCAATCATCTCAACCTTGCAACATATGTGGCTTATCTAACCATACTACTGAAGAATGTTTCAGGAACCCGAGGAACTCAAGAGGAAGAGGATTCAATAGAGGTGGCTATGGATCAAATAGAGGTAGATACAATGGAGGCTACAACAACAACTACTACTACAACAACAATTACAACAACAACAACTATCAAAGTGGCCATAGAGGAAGAAGAGATTACAATAACTATGCAGAGGACCAAAGTCAAGAAGATTCATTATTGATTATGAATCTATCAGCAAAGAAGTGTAAGGATGATGATCACATATTTTACATTGATTCGGGATGCTCGAACCATGTAGCAGGAAATGTGGCTTTACTTTCTGATTTGGAAGATCCTCATAACAAGCATGAAGTGCAGACAGGAGATGACACAAAGCACTCAGTGGAGAAGATAGGTAATGTGAAGACATCAGATGGGAATATGAACCTCTTAAGCAAAGTCTTGTATGTCCCTACAATTACCAAAAATTTAATAAGTGTTGGACAGATTGTTGAAAAAGGATTGCAGGTTAGATTCAATCGATTTGGAGCATATGTTGAAGACCCAAGGCAAGGCTTTCGAAGGATTGCCAAAGGAGAAAAGACAGGAAGGCTTTTCACTTTTGAAGTGGAAGATACAAAGAACATAGCTTTGTTTAGCTATGGATCTCAAACTCTAACAGAGTTGGAGATATGGCACAAAAGGCTTGCTCACATTGGTGAGAGGACACTCAAACAGATTTGCAGGGACCAAAGTGTACTTGGTTTGCCTAATATCACAAGGCAACACATGATTTATAAGTGTGAAGCTTGTCAACTCGGCAAGGCTCATAGACAACCTTTCAGTAAGAAAGGATATATGTATCAAAATCCTTTGGATCTAGTGCACACGGATGTGTGGGGTCCAAGTAAGGAGCCATCTATATCAGGCTCAAGATATTATGTGTCTTTCATAGATGATTGTAGCAGGTGGACCATTTTGTTTTTCATGAAGCACAAGGATGAAGTGTTTAATTGCTTTAAGAAGTATATTGCTCTTGTTGAAAACCAAACAGGTAGGACTTTGAAACGACTCAGATCAGATGGTGGAGGAGAATACTTCTCTTCTGAATTTGATGCCTTCTTGCATGAAAGAGGCATTAAAAGGGAAGTCACTACAAGGTATACACCCGAACTCAATGGTGTAGCAGAGAGGAGGAACAGAGCTATTGTTGAAGCTGCAAGGTCCATGCTCAACGAAAAGGGATTGCCAAACTACCTATGGGCAGAGGCTGTGTCGACAGCCACATATCTCATAAATAGACTTCCATCTAAGTCACTAGATGGAACCACTCCATATGAAGTGTGGAATGGAAGAAGACCTAGTCTAGAGCATTGCAAAATCTTTGGATGCTTAGCCTATGCTCACATTCCTTCTCAAGTAAGAGGGAAATTGGATCCCAAGGCAGAGAAGTGCGTATTCATTGGTTATGATCAAAACCAAAAAGGATATAGATTGAACAATCCAACCAATAAAGGATTTTCTGTGAGTAGAGATGTAATTTTTGATGAAAACAAATCATGTTTTGATGATGACAGGAAAGTGAAGCTGCCATATGACTTGGATGAAGATTTTCCATCACTTCAACCAAAGGAGCCAAAGCAGATTGAAGAAAGTGATTCGGAGATTGACATAGAAGACTTGGAAAGACTAAAGCTATCGAAGAACAAAGGTAAAGCAAAGATGCAGGATGCTACATATGGATCGGAGAGCTCACATCAACCACTTAGAAGGTCTTCAAGGGAGAAGAAGAAACCAGAAAGGTTTGGTTATGATACTTCTTTGGTCACCAAGCACTCAATCTACATTGCAAAGGATTCAACCAATGAAGAACCTACCACATTTGAAGAAGCACAAAGCAAGAAAGCTTGGAGAGATGCAATGGATGAAGAAATGGAAGCCTTGAAGGAGAATGACACTTGGGAGCTTGTACCTAACAAGCCATCTATGAAGATAATCGGATCTCGATGGATATACAAAATCAAGAGGAATCCAGATGGAAGTATAAATAGACACAAAGCAAGGTTAGTTGCTAAAGGGTTTGCTCAAACCCATGGTATTGATTATGAGGAGACTTTCTCTTCTGTTGCAAAAATGCCTACAATTAGGGTTCTCATTAGTCTTGCTGCATCTAGAAATTGGAATCTTTATCAACTTGATGTAAAGAATGCTTTCTTGAATGGATGGATTTCTGAGGAAGTGTATATGGCACAACCTCCTGGATATGAGGATGCACATCATCCTAACTATGTATGCAAACTAAAGAAAGCTTTGTATGGATTGAAGCAAGCTCCAAGAGCTTGGAATTTCAGATTGGTGACTTATTTGCAGGACCAAGGATTCAAAGCTAGCAAGGTGGATACCTCTTTGTTCATAAAGAGGAATGGATCTGAAGTGATCTATTTATGTGTGTATGTTGATGATATTATTATCACAGGCAATGATCTTGAAGGAATCAAAAAGGTAAAGAGTCAAATGAAGGAGGAGTTCAAAATAAGTAACCTTGGACCACTCACTTATTTTCTTGGATTGGAGTTGATCTACACAGATTCAGGTATATACATCACACAAAGGAAGTATGTCCATGACATGCTCGTCAAGTTCAAGATGGAAAATACCAAGTGTGCAGGTACACCTATGGAGCAAAATCATAAGCTTAGTGCTTATGAAGGAGAGCCAATTGAAGACATCACAAGCTATCAAAGCTTGGTTGGAAGTTTGAACTATGCAACACTCACAAGGGTGGATATATGCTATAGTGTTAGCATATTGAGTCAGTTTATGCATAAGCCGAGAAGACCACATATGGAAGCGGCCAAGCGAGTCCTCAAGTACCTAAAGGGGACCATGAATGAAGGTTTGTTCTATTCATATACTTCAGATATTGAGCTAAAGGTCTACTCAGATGCAGATTGGGCCGGATCTAAAGATGATAGAAGAAGCACATCAGGGTATATATCATTTGCAGGTTCAAAAATCATTTCTTGGTCATCAAAGAAGCAACCAACCGTGGCATTATCTTCTATTGAAGCAGAATATAGAGGTTTGGCTAATGCAACTCAACAAATCATGTGGTTAAAGTCTTTGTACACAGATCTTGGACTTCATTCTTCAACACCTCATATTTTTGGTGACAACACAAGCCCATTACATCTAGCAGCTAATCCGGTATACCATGCTAGAACCAAGCATATTGAAGTCCACTACCATTATGTAAGGGAGAAGCTAATGAGCAAGGATATTCAACTATCCTATGTCTCTACAGATATGCAATGTGCAGACATGTTGACTAAAGCTCTTGATGGTACAAAGTTAAGTAGATTCAAGTTGATGATTGGCTTGCAGGAAATCAAGGACAATTGAAGACTTATTTGGAGGCCAAGCATGTTAGGCTTGAGGGGGAGCTGTTGGTGCATTTTACCCAAGCCTACATGCTTGATATGCTTGATATTATCCTCATTTGTAAGTCACATGTGTAGTCATGTGAACACCTCTTGTAAAAGAGTTCATTTTTATCCCTTGTATTTGGAAAAAGAAAAAAAGAAAAAGAATGGCTTACCTCATGCATGATGTAAAAGCAAACTCATGGCTCCAACTACCAAAATCACGAATTTTTGAGCTGAGGGAATCTCTCCTATCTTTGGGGATCACTTTTAGGTGGAGCCATTCGAATTCGAATTCAAAACTCCCTCCAAGAATAGCTATAAAAAGAGCAAGAAGGAAGAGGCGATTAGCAAGCCTTGTACGTGACCACTTCATGTCATTTTGTAGAGATTGAAGAGCTTACTCCATAGCTCTATCATTCTACTCCCATTGTGAAGATTCATTGCCAATGTGGTTGTAATCATATGTGAATCTATACATTTATCATCATCTACTTCTCTGTTTTGTTCTCTGCTATACTCACTCAGAGCAGTAACTTCAGAAGGTCATATCTCGAGTTCTACTGAACCTTTTTCAGTGATGTAACTTGTGTTGGATAGCTTGTGTTGTCTACTTTGTGCATATCAATTTTCAAGGTCATTGAATACTTACTTTTGGAGATATCTGCATTTTACTGCTTACTAGTCTATCTCTGCAGAGCCCTGAGAATTGTGGGAATGTTCCAGAAATTGATGAAACTTGTTCTCAGTGCTCAGTCCATCATTTGAAGTGTTTTAACTTGGATTGGGAAGCTTGCTAAGTCTATTTGCTATGCCCAAAAGGAATTTTTCTAATTCCTACCAGATTGAGAGCACTGTTTATTTTTTCCAGCAGGTGTATGTCCAAAAATAACAAGTTTTGGGAGCTAGTCATTTCGCAACTAGTCTGTCTTGACTTAAACTTTTGGAATACATGTTCCAAAGTACTTGGCTGGTATTTTGGTGGATTAAGGAAGCTCAAAGGGTCTACTAATCAACTCTGAAGTCTCAGTTGGCTGGTGTGAAGCTGGTTGTAGCAGCACCAACTCATCTTTGGATTGCATCCACCATCTCTCTTCACAGCAGCCCCCCCCCTTTCCAAGAGTGAGCAGTCTGAGGGATTTTCTTTGTCTCCTCTCTCCACTGTCGAAAATCTCCTTGAGGATTATTTTCCCCTTTTGTGTGTGTATCCCTCTGAGTATCTCGGTGCTCTCCTCCCCTCAGAGCGGGATTGTTGCCCCAAGAAGAAGCTGCTTCCAATTGTTCTCCCCAAATGGCAGCCACTTGTCCCCTTAACCTCCTCCTTACCTACACAAATACCAGAGAAAAGCCCCAAAAAGAACCAAGAAGAAGCCCCATCGTAGGAGCCCCCCTGAGGATGAAAACCCAAAAAACGGTAGCGGTCGAAGGACAGAAAAGATGAAGAAGAAGTCGTTCCTCCCCCCTCCTGTCGCATATATGTTTTTTCCCCATCTGCATTCAGCTAGCTACTGATCCTCGAAAAAGAGCCTCTCCATGCGAAAATAATGGGCCATAACCCCTTCTCTGTTGTTCTCTGATATCCCCCTGTACCTGTCGAAACGTGTGTTTTGAAGGGCATTTCCTCCCTGCTACATCTCCTGACATGCAGGCTAGGGCAGGCCGCCCCCAAAGGGTCCTTAATTTCCCTTGTCCCGTTGAGATATTCCTTGTACAGAGAGAGAAAAAGAAATAAAACCCCTGAAAAAAGAACCCTCCACCCCTTTATTTACCGTTTTAAAAACATCAAGATGGAACTTTGGTCCCTTCTCAAGTGTCCTGTTTCGACAACCTCAAGAACATAAACAATGGCTACCACATTAAAATGAAACCTTTTGCCTCACACGATTTCCATCATTCAAGCACGGAAATTCACTCCCATTTATTCCAAAGCAATTGCAGCTACTGGGAGAAGGGCAAATACAACTTCATTTGCATCCACTATGAGGCTTAAGGCCCTTCAAACTATCAGGATAGATTGACTTGGTGGAATATTTAAGTTATGTTGGACCTCTTTCATCATCAATCATATTCTCCATACATATAGCTTGGCTTTCCATTCCCTCATAAATGTCCTCGATGAACACATGCTTACGAGATGATGGTGTTTGGCTCTTTAAATCAGCTGCTAGCTTTAGTCTTTTGCAGTCAATGTCTCTTCCACGTTGTAGAGTCCATCATATACATAGACTTTACCAGTAGGAATGTACATATCCTTCCAACATTGAAGCATTCTCACTGGTGTCTAGAACTTCCTGCTTCCATCCATTGCCAATGCACTCAAAGATATAGTCCACTCCTCCCTCCATGAGACCGAGGCTAGCTTTACTATCATCTATGTCAATACCAATGATCCATGAAGCCCCTTTGAAAAACACCTGAATCCATCATACACTATGCAAAAGGAAGCTTGTTAGTGCACAAAAAAACAAGCATTTATATGGCTAACATACTCCCCCTTTCTGCTTGCGAAGTCGTCCTCGACTAGCCAATGTGTGCCTGCACTCAACCCAAGGGTTAGTTCTCTTCAAAACCATCCAACCGGATTATCATCTATGACATGCTTTCATATTTATTTGACATGCCCCTTATCCATACATGCGCTTGATCACGTAAATCATGCTCACTTCCATTCTCCTATTCTCTCACTCACCTCGTCTATGCTTTCCCACATCAAAGCACGTACCATTATGCACATGCATATCCACATCATGAATTACACACTCTCACTCGTGCTCACTCATCTCTTCATGCATTCCAAGAAAGACACATGACAACCACATTCATTTCTATGTCCTCATGCAATCATCTTTTACTTCTCTATCTCACATCTCCTCTTCATCATGCCACATGCAAGTCTATGCAAACACACATATGAACCATGCCGCATACCATGTTCTCAACCATATCCATATACTTACACTCTTTTCACCTATCCATTTACAAACATAGAATCATCAAAACCATGTTTACATCCTTGTCACCACTTCGTTGACTCTATCACTTCATACCTTACTTACCATCCATGGCACCCTTTTTCCTTTGGCCCTTCGCCTGTGTTCCTGCACTATCCATCAAAACAAAATCCAACCATTGCAAAAAATTCTTACCATGTATAAACATAATAGATAGAATCCCTCTTTTCCATTGCACCTGTTACCTCACACAGCTCAACAAAAATGTAAGTACCAAAAAGATGTGTCAAAACCAAAATCATCATGTATAATCTGCATGCATATAGGCATCCTTCCTAACTGATCATACGCAAACAAGATGGAGTCTGACACAAAACCGAACTCGCGCAATCAAAAAGAGACCATCTCCAAAAATAGAGTGTGACCCAAGTAAAAGAATTAGAGTGGTATACCTCATTGCTGTCCTTAGAAAGAACCTGTTGACAACAATAGAAAAGCCAAATATGGTGAGCAGGCAGCAAGCAAGTCAAATACACATGTGAATATTGGTCCTTGTTGGCGTCGATGTTAGGCAGATTGATTTATCAGCAATCACAAAAAGATCACAAAAACATATACATGCATGCCACACCCATCCAGACGATCATTGTCCTCCTCCTTTTGGTCTCTCCCCCTCAGGGATGGGAACACAAAATCTTTCTTTTCTTTTTCCTATTTATATTTATTTACTATGTGGCAACCGGATGTGACTCATGGCCCTAACTGCCCGGCTAGGTTCATTCCACCCATCTATCGGCACAACATAGCACGCAATGACATAGATACAGGATGTATGAACACAAAATCTTTCTTTTCTTTTTCCTATGTGGCAACCGGATGTGACTCATGGCCCTAACTGCCCGGCTAGGTTCATTCCACCCATCTATCTGCACAACATAGCACGCAATGACATAGATATAGGATGTATGAACACACATGGAAGGGCTTGCCCATAGGGAAGCCGAGTGCGGCTTGTGGTCTCGTCCGCCCGGCTGAGATGGCTCCACTCACCTATTGACCCACTATGGCATGAAGCACCAAAACACACACACAAACTCCAGCACCTATGGCGAAACTAGAGTCAGTTCGTAGTCCTGACCGCCCGGTTAGGTGGACTCTGCTCGCCTACTAGTCCGGCATAGCGCGCTGGCACATGTATAGACACGATGTTTTTGCTTTTTCTTTTTATTTTATTATTTTTTCTTCTTTTCTTTTTTCTCTTTTCTTTTTTCTCTTTTCTTTTCTTTTCTTTTTTTTTTCCCCTCAAAAGAACCCTGAGAGTTAGGGAGAGGTAGAAAGGAGCGCTTCCCCACCTATCCCACACGGTAAGCATACAAAAAGCACAACCAAAACAGACTCATGGTAGATCGATCTTCCTATTGTCTTTGCTTCCTTAGACATGACCCTCAAATGGCATACTTGACTGCCTACAACCTAACTAACTGACACTTAGATGTTCATCCCCTCGCGAGGCCTCTCTTCCAATGACTATGCTATAAGACCGACTCGAGACTCTCTTACCTAGCCATGTCCACCTCCCGAAAATCAATACTCTCTAGGAAGGCGAATCTAGTTCTGTCTCAAGAGCCTCGTCATCGCTGCCTATGACCAAAAGATCCACCCAAGCCCAAGTGATGTTGTTCTCTTCATTAGGGATTTCTCGTGAGGGATCAAAATAGTAATATCACTCCCCAGCCCATCCCACGTTCTGGAGTAGATATCTCTCAAACCACGGAATATGGAATATAATATCTAAACCCTGGTTTATGAAGCATACTAACCAGTGAGCCTCCTCCACATCATACTCAATCTCAAAGTCCTCGACCTTTATACCCATGCGAGAAAATGTTTGATCCTAGAAGTATATCACCAAGTCATACAAATATATCTGAGTTATTTGGTCTGCCATCTGTCACCTAGCTTCTAACGGCTCCCTGCATAACACACAAAAATAATTAGATGCCCAACTTCCTGAGCTTGAGGGGGTAATATCGATAACAACCGGGATTATAGTTAACATATACATATGTATACACCATATGTCTATGTACATACGCTCTACTAAGTCTCTCCTCTTCGACCTTGTCTCATCTCTCCTGTCTTGATACTAGTTGAAGTATGGTTTAATTTTGAGTGCCTTGACCTTTACTGGATCACATTCTATGCCTACATCTTGTATCTGCAAAGAACCATTCGAGTTGACTTCCACCACTTTAAATGGCCCGACCCATCTTGTCTGTAACTTCCCCAGGAACTTGTAGTATTTACTATCATAAACTAATACCAAATCGCCTTCTTGAACGGCATAGGTCTTGAGGTTCTTATCATGCCTATCCTTTCGCCTTCTCTGAATAGCCTCCAAGCTTTGCTACACAATGAGTCTCTTCTCTTCTAACTGACTAGTTGGACATACCTCTCCTTCAATGACTCCTCTTCTCCCATCCTAGCCTCGATGGCCACTCTCAATGTTGGCACTTCCTTTTCAATAGGAAAAATAGCTTCCTCGTCATACACTAGTCAGAATGGAGTGCTCTTTGTCATCACTCAGTAGGATGTTCGATACGCCCACAAGGCCTCTAAAAGTCACTCATCCCAATCTCGCCAATGAGAAGCCACTATCTTTGTGAAAATCTATTCCAAAATCTTGTTGGTGACCTCCACTTGTCCATTCGCTCTCGGATATTATGGAGTGCTCTTTCGGTGTTTGACCTTATATAGCTCCATCAACTCCTCGATTAGTTCATTAGCAAAATGTGTTCCTCTATCACTCACTATCTCCAAGGGACATCTGAATCGTGTGATAATTTGTTCATACAAGAACTTGGCTACATCGATAGCTCAATCGGTCTTCAAAGCCTTTGCCTCTACCCACTTGGTGATGTAATCAGTGTAGACCAAGATATATCTATTAGACCTACATCTAGAAGGAGGATCAATGGGTCCCACAAAGTCAATTCCCCATTTCTCGAAAGGTTTAAGAGCTAGTACCGGGGTAAGATGAGTTGCATGTACCAGTGTCGGTTAACCCATCCTTTGGCATTTGTCACATTTCTTGCAATAGGTGTGACAGTCTTTGAACAACGTTGGCCACCAATATCCATCCAATAAGACCTTTCTGGCCATGAGCTCACCCGCAAAATGTCCACCGCAAGGTTCATCATGCAATGATCTCAGAACTATAGTTACCTCTTCTTCCTCGAGACATCTTCGATAAATGCTCTCATGAACAAAATATTGGTAGAGCTGTCCACCAATGACACTATGGTGTTTTGTCAGTACTAATAGTTTTTTTTTGTCTCTTTTGCTCGCTCCCGGCGGGTACTTGGCTGTGCACACAAAATTTACCCAATCGGCATACCAAGGCACTTTGGCATCGACCTAAAATAGATGTCCATCAAGAGCAACATCGGGCACACCAGAGATTGGCTCCTCATTAATAATTCGAGACAAATGATCAGCCAATATGTGCACTTTCCCTGGTTTAGTTACCACCATGAACTGAAACTCTTGCAAGAGTAACATCCACCTCATCAATCATCCTGATAGCTCGGGTTTATTGATGATATACTTTAGAGCTTTGTGGTCCACATAGAATGTAAAATGCTTGCCCATCAGATAGTGTCGATACTTATTCACCGCAAAAATCATCGAGAGGAACTCCTTTTCCATGGTCGTGTAGTTCCGCTCTGCACTATTCAAGTTCCAACTTGCATAATAAATGGGGTGATCCAACTTCTTCTCGTCAGCTTGACATAGCACTGCTCCTATCACAGTATGGGAAGCATCCTTATGCACATGGAACTCTTTTGTCCAATCAAGTGCTACCAAGATTGGCGCACTTATTGGTTTCTCTTTGATAGAGTCAAATGCAGTCTGACACTCTTTGGTCCATCGATATTGTTGATCTTTTCTTAGAAGGTTAGTCAACGGTGTGGCTATCGATGCAAAATTCAATATGAATCGTCGGTAATAGTTAGCATGTCCCAAGAAGCCTCTGAGTTGCCGCAAGTTCTGAGGAGGTGGAAGTTGTCCAATTTTTTCTACCTTATCCTCGTCAACAGAAATCCCTTTTTCAAAGACCACATGTCCCAAGAGCAAGCCCTTTCGTACTCCAAACATGCATTTTTCCGGATTCAATGTGATGCCTTTTTCAATTCTTCTTTCTAGAATGGCTTTGATTCTTTTCGTCATATTTTCATAGTCTCCTTGGATGGCGAAGTCATCAAGGAATATTTCCATCCAGCCTTGCAAATAATCTTGGTATGCTTCGATCATTGCTCTCTGAAATGTAACTGGCGCATTGCATAGCCCAAACGGCATGACTCGATAGGCATATGTACCCCACTCTGTGGTGAAAGTATTCTTCGGCTGATTTCTTCATAGATCTGAATCTTATTGTACCCGTTGAAGCCATCTAGAAAGGAGTACAAATTATGACCTGTCACTCAATACAAGATTTGGTCCGTGAATGGCAATGGAAAGTGATCTTTCTTCATTCGCTCATTCAACTTTTGATAGTCCACACAAATGCGAATTTTGTTGTTCTTTTTCGGGACAACCACGATTGGTGACACCCATTCGTTAAATGCAACAGGGTATATGAATCTTGCTTTCAATAACTTGGTCAATTCCAATTTGATCAAGTCCGAGTATGCTGGATTTGTCCGTCTAAGCCTTTGAATATTGGCCTAGTCCCTTCTTCCAAGTCTATATAATGCTGACAAATCAAAGGATTGATCCCTCTCAAATCATTGTATAACCATGCAAAGGCCTTGCTGAAATTTTTGAGTACTGATTGGATGCTTTCTCGTACACCATCTGGTAACTCTAATCCCATGCTCAAGAACTTCTCTGGAAACACTTCCCACTTTTCCACTTGGTCTTCCCTCGAATATCCCTCACCTGTTGTCGCTTTGATCGAAATGTGCTCCCCGATCACACATGCATGGTCGGCTAATAAATCATTGGATTTTTCCTTTTCGATTGGATCCAATTTCTTCAGCTCGGCTTGGATGTATTCTAACATAGCAGTTTTCTTCATCCGATCAACTTCATCCAACACCTTAAATTCATGCTTAAACGTAATCCGTTAGATTGGCAAAAGTTCAACTTAATATGTGTGCCAAATGATCCGTGAAGCCCCTTTGAAAAACAACTGAATCCATCATACACTATGCAAAAGGAAGCTTGTTAGTGCACAAAAGAACAAGCACTTATATGGCTAACAATACCCCATGACATCATACATATGATTGATGTTATAGTGGATGGTTCTAATGAATCTAAGCGATTGAAAGATGTTCTTCATGTTCCCAATATTCACAAGAATCTCATTTTCTTTGGGTCAAATGTCTTAGAAAGGATTGTAGGTTGAATTCAATACAAAGGGATGATTTGTGGCGAAGGCTATAGATTGGTAGCCAAAGATACGAAGCAACCAAGGCTATTCACACTAGATGTGAAGCCAATATTCAACCAAACAATCTACTTTACATATAGAAGCAGAAAACATAGCACGATTAGATCTTTAGCTCAAGAGGTATGGACATATCAATACAAAGATGTTGAACGACATCAAAAAGAAGTATTTAGTGCTTGAATGACCAAATCTTCACAATCTGAATCTATGAAATTCGTGTGAAGCTATTCAATCACGTAACAAAACTAGCATACTATTTAAGAAGAGTAATTATGTGATTCATTATCCACTTGATGGAGTCCATATAGATATTTAGGGGCAAATAATAGATAACTCAAATGGAGGTAGCTATTTTGTACCCTTCATTGATGTTTACATAAGAATGACTTGACTTTATTGTGTGAAGCATCAATCAGATATCTTTTACTACTTTAAGAAGTCAAAGCTATTCTAGAGATATGTACATCAAGTGTCTAAGCTCAAATGGAAAGGGAGAATACTTATCCCATGAGTTCTTTGATTTCTTTGAGTTATAGGGCATCAAAAGAAATTCACATGCACGTACATCCTCACAACAAAATGGTGTAAGGGAAAGGAAGAAAAAGTATTTTGTAGAATGTGTTGGGGTTATGATGGAGGAGATGGGAATGCTAAATTGCTATTGCGCTCATGTAGCAACCACTACCATAATCAATACATTCTTCAACACCATTTGAAGCTTAGTACAATAGAAAACCACATATCACATTTGAAATTTTTTGGTTGTACTCACTATGTTATAATACAAAGTGAACTTAAAAGAAAACTTGATGATATATAAAAAAAATGTCTATTCATAAGGTATGCAGGTTAATAGAATAGATATGGAGGTTAAAACCCCACAACCAAGGTCCTAAAGATATCAAGCGATGTCAGATTTGATGAGCTTTTAGCTTGGTATTCTTCAAATGTATAGATTTAGGAAAATGAAGATGAAGCAAGAAGGAATTCAAGAGTAAACAAAGAACTAGAAAACATGGTTCTTAGTGGACCAAGAAATCAAGAAAATACACATCATGGGTTGGAGATAGACCTACATCAAGTCACCTTACTGATGTAAGAGACAATGGCAAGGCCAAGATCAAAGAGATTGAAAAAGATGAAGACTTGTGGATAGAGCTCAATGTAGACCATCATGTAAGGAAAAGCTAGAGCTCAAAAGCAAAAAAAGAATATCCAAATGAGTGGAATGGTGAAATGACAAGGGTTGATAGGGTATGGCATTCAGGTGAGAGACTAAGTTATGACTCATTCATGGCTAAACACTATGCATTTATGAGCAAAGTTATTGAAGAACCCACATGCTTTGAAGAAAAAAACACATAGAGGCAATTGAAGACAAAATTATAGATTTGGGGGAGAATCACACTTGGACATTAGTTCCTAGGACGAGATACATGAATATTATTGTAAAAAAAGTGGGTATCTAAGGTAAAATGTCATTAAAATGGTAGCATTACTAGGTAATAGGAACTAAAAACTTGTACATAGGTCACTCATCTATAGAATTAGACTTGTACAAAAGTATTCCTCAATAGGATAAACACAGAAGGAGCACTGACCAAAAGATCAAGGTGCAAATTTTTTCTATTCAAGAAAAAATTACATT
This sequence comes from Ceratopteris richardii, assembly GCA_020310875.1. Taxonomy (NCBI): domain Eukaryota; kingdom Viridiplantae; phylum Streptophyta; class Polypodiopsida; order Polypodiales; family Pteridaceae; genus Ceratopteris; species Ceratopteris richardii. The sequence continues at coordinate 6,880,067 of CM035439.1, forward strand.
CGATTGATACATCAAGTTCTTCTCACTTTCAAAAGTCATTAATGACTTCTAAAAACTTGTCACTTATCATCCTTCATACTCGTAGTACATCTATATCAAGTATATATAGATGTTTACATCACGACTCATCATAGATGCAAAGTTTTTATGAACTAATTGCAAGATTAGTATACATGTATATACAGGTCTACATCTTTTGACCATGCACTAAACGTCAAGCCACATATGTTTATCTTTGCTTCATTCTTTGACTTCAAATATTTATCCAAATCATCAATTGATGATTTTCTTGCACCAACAGCTCCCCCTCAATCATCAATTGTGATTTTCTCCATCTTCTTTATACCTACCATGTCTTTCAACTTCTATAACTTAGGTCCATCCAAGCTTTTGGTTAACATATTTGCAATCTGATCTTTTGTAGAAGTATGTATGACTTCAATTTCTTTATCAATCACCTTCTCTCTCAAGAAATGATATTGAATCTCAATATTTTTAGTCTTGGCATGAAAAATAGGGTTAGCAGCTAGATACAATGAACTCATATTATCTCCATGAATAGTGGGTGTACTCTGAATGATGTCAAATCTCTTCATGAGAGTCTTCAACCATATAACCTCCTTTGCAGCTTCAACCATTTCTTTATACTCTGCTTCTGTGGATGTCAAAGCAATTGTATGCTACTTCTTAGAACACCAAGAAATTAACTTATCTCCCACATAACATAGATACCCATAGGTTGACCTCCTATCATCAGGATTACCTGCCCAATCTGTATCACTATATATCTTGATGTTTGTATTTGATGTGAATCCTCAATACGAACCTTCTTTCATTGTACCGTTACTGTATCTTAGCACCCTTTGTCCTGCAATCCAATGTTCTTTCCTAGGACAATGCATGAATTGAGAAAACACTCCAATTGCATATGACAAATCAGGCCTAGTTAATGTAGCATAGATTAGACTACCAACCAGACTTTGATATAGCTTTATGTCCTTGAATTCTTCTCCTCCATATCTGCTCAATTTATGATTCACCTCCATTGCAGTAGGTGCTACCCTGCAATCTTCCATTTTAAACTTGATTAGCAAGTTCTTTAAATACCTTTCTTGAGTCACATATACTCCATGTTGAGTATATGAAATCTCCATGCCCAAGAAATATGACAAGTCTCCCAAGTCACTAATCTTGAATTCTTTCTCCATTTGCTTCTTAAGACTTTGTATGCCCTTCTCATCTGTACATGTAAGGATTATGTCATCAACATATATGCACATGTAAATGAACCCATCATCACTTGCTTTAGCAAGCAATCTACTATCTGCTTTAGACACTTGGAAACCAAGCTCCTTCAAGAACTTCACAAGTCTATAATTCCATGCCCTTGGGGCCTGCTTCAAACCATACAAAGCTCTCTTGATCTTACATACATACTCTTTGATAACTTTTATCCTTGAAACCTTCTAGTTGCTCCATGAAAACATCATTTGAAATGTAACCATTTAGAAAAGCATTCTTCACATCTAATTGACATAGCTTCCAACCTTTACATGAAGCAATAGCTATGAGAGCCCTTATAGTTGTCATCTTTGCCATAGGACTATAAGTCTCATCATAATCTATACCATATGTCTGAGCATACCCTTTCACAACAAGTCTAGCTTTATACCTAGACACACTTCCATCTGCATACCTCTTTGTCTTGTAGACCCATTTGCATCCAATGATTTTCTAATTATTTGGTTTAGGAACCAAATCCCAAGTCTCATTTTCCATCAATGCATAATACTCCTCCTCCATATCTTTCTCCCAATTTTCCTTACATTTTTCCTCTTTGTATCTACAAGGTTCTTCCTCTGCTTTCACCATATAAGCATAATCTTTAGTGGTCAAAAATGAAGTATCATAGCTATACCTTGTAGGTTGCGACTGTTGAGTGTGTGTGGCTCAGATGCCTTATGGTTGATTTGGGTGTTGGCAAGTCTTCTGCCACCACCATCTTCACTGACAGTCAGAGCGCATTGGCAATTGCGAGGAACCCTATGTTCCATGCTCGCACTAAGCACATTGAGGTGCATTATCACTATGTCAGGGAGAGGTTCTCTGCTGGGGAGATCAGCTTGGCATATGTTCCCATGCAGGAGAACATTGCAGACCTTTTCACGAAGGCTCTACCTAGGGAGAAGTTTGAAGCTTTTCGCAAAGCTTTGGGCTTACTTCCTTTTGTGGAGTGATTTCCACATAGCTTGGCACTTCCTTATACATGAGTGCCAGCTGGGGATTTGTTGATATATTTAGGTAGTGATGTGTGTGAACACACTAGGACCGTCGGGGCACTTTTTTCCCTCTTTAGGAGGTTTTTTTCTCCCGACTTGTATATACGCCTATTACCCTAATGGGCTACTAATCTTTGTACATTCTCTAGTAATACATTCAGTATTGTGTGTTTGTGCTCCAAGGTTCTTCTTCTTCCTTCTTCTTCTTCCTTGTGTTGTTCGCGTGCTTCCGAAGACGTCTATCTCCAACATATACAAGGTGAAATGTAAGCCTAATGGAAGAGTTGATAGATAAGGCTAGCCTTGGTACAAAAGGTCATGCTCACAAAAGAGGCATTGATTTTGATGAGACCTTTGCACCCACATGTTGAATGACTACCATTCGTAGCATTTTTGCACTTGCATCTCATCATGGTTGCAATGTACATCACTTGGAGACTAAAACTGCATTTTTGAACGGTGATTTACATGAAGAAGTGTATTTAATTTAGCCCCGGGGTTTTGTTTATTAAGGGCATGAATTCAAAGTGTGCAGGTTGAAAGAGGCATTATATGGTTTGAAGAAAGAATCATATTCTTGGTATGAAAGATACATGCCTACATGATTGCACATAGTTTTGAGAAAAGTCCAACTAAGAGCACCTTGTATGTTAAGCATGCAAATGATGTGCTTGTGATCATTGTTATCTATATTGATGACATGGTACTCACTAGTCCTAATGAGAAGCATATTGTTGATTTTAAGATTGCTTTGCATGGCTCTTTTGAGATGTCAAATGTAAGATTCCATATTGATTTTCCCACCCAAAAAAAAAGATGTGTAGGTAACAATGAAATTTTATGTTTAGAATGTTATGATCATGTCTGCAAAATTTTGTAGCAATAATTTTTAACATTCTCTCTCTAGAAAGTTGTAGCATGTCAAATTTGAGCATGAAGATGAAGGAATATGAAAAAGTGTTGTATGAGAGAAAGGTAGAGTAATCTGAGTAGAAAAAACTTTACCTGATTGAATTTTTTGTAGTTCCTATGTTTTATGTCTCATTTGCTCACATGAAGATAGGCTAACAAAGAGATTTTTCATGTTTTTTCATCTCTCTATAGAATTTCCGATTTTGCAGGGCCCAAAAGTGATATCTCGAAGCAAATTTTGACCTGAGGTGTCTCTAACACTATTGTACAGATTGAAGAACTGAATATTTTTGTGTCTTACAAGCTTAAGCTAATTCCTCACCATTTTTTAGTTATAGGGCTTGGAAAAGTGACGTTTTCCAACACTTTAAAAAAAAAAGTGAAGCCTTCATTCATATTATTCCTGTTCACGGATTTAGAAAATGCACATGGGTATATAGGTTATTTTGCATGATTGGGGTGTGTGTGAGTTTGTTGCAGGGATTGCCTCTATTTTTGTAGGTACGATTCTTGAGGTGGACATGAAAAGTAGATGCATGGGTGGTATGGAAGTCTTGCATGAGACATGCGAAAACATGCTATCTTGGACCATGCAGAGTCTAAGAGTGCATGTCTAGGAAGGCGTGATTGGTGGTACGCTGGAAAAAGGTGGAGATCCAAAAAGTCAAAGACGGAGGAATAGGGAAGGAGGATAGTTGTACATTGATCACAATCGTTTTCAGCTTTTGATATTACGATTGAGATTGAGATTGGGATTGAGACTGTGAATGTGATTGATATTGGGATTAAGATCATCTCGGGAGTGTTCGGGTGGATGAGACTTCACATTGAAGCTATTTGATAGATTTTGTAATGGAGATCAAAACTACTTGTAAATCTGCACAGATAATAAAATTCTCTCTCTTCTTGTTCTGCGTATACTCTGTTTTTCTTCTTTATATCTTATTGTGTCAAAGTCTAATATTCTGTGTGGGATTGTGATTCAAGATTAGGAGACTTGTTACAAGTTGTATCAGAGCGAAGTTGGATTTCGAGACAAGCTACAGACTTTGAAGAAGAAGATAGAAGAACAAGAGGAGCTTATGCGTAGATTGAATGCTGAATTACATAAAGAAAGATCCAACAAACAAAAAGATGGTATTTCAAAAGCTTTCATGGACCTCAATGATGAAGGTGGTAGTGATGCAAGCACATCGAACGCATGTAGAGCTAAACAAAAATGTGAACTTGAAGAAGATGATGATGTAGGCGAATCTGCACTTAAGCAAGTGTTTAAAAGAGAAAAATTAAATGAATTTGATGGTGAGAAGAAAATTGGAGAGGATCTTGAAGCATGGACTGAGGAACTCGAAGATTTCTTTGACCTGCACGTATTTAGTGAGGAATCAATAGCAAAGGTGGCAATTTTGCATTTGCGAGGAGTCACGAAACTGTGGTGGAAATCATACATGCAGACAAGAACACATGAAGGTCCGATCCTCTGGAAAGATTTTTGAGAGCAAGCAGAGAATTTTTATTGTTCTCCACATTATCGGATGGAAAAGAAAATGGAATTATACTCCTTCAAGCAATATGAGGATGATAGACATAACTTGTCTATTGAAGAATATAAGGAGAAATTTTTGTGTTTACATAAGTATGCACTATTTGGAGATGCCCTGAAGAGAAAACTTATTGAGGGTTTAAGAGAAGAGCTTCGCTATCAAATAAAGGCATCCAGATGTGTAGATTTTCTTGATGTGGTTGCAAAAGCACAAGAGTTTGAGAAGATGGAGAAGTTTACTATGAAAAAGGCATCCAAATCAAGGTTTATCTCAACAGGACATCAACCCCCAAGACCTATTTCAATAAATCAGAATGAACAGAAATCAACTAACTCTATTAATGGTCAAGGAGGAAAAACTAAGCCGAAGTAGATGGATATGCCTAAGAAGAAACTTGATTTTGATTTCTTGGACCGGGCTAAAATATTGGGACTTTGCTTTGGATGTGGAGAACAAGGACATTGCACTTTTGAATGTCCAAACAAGGCCATCAACCATTCTATGCAGGCGAAGATAGCTCATCTACAAGAAGAAAACATAAAAATTGAGCAAGCGGATGATCAAGGTAAGTGTTCTAACCCTAGACTTCAATGCATGACAACTTCTTCTCATTCAAGGGCATGAGTGATTAGGATAATGGGGGACATATCCTCACGTAAGGTTAGTTTCTTGATTGATTCAGGTATTAAAAAGTGTTTCCTTTCACTTAAGTTGGTAGAGGCTTTAGGATTGCATATTGAGATGCAGACCAAAAGACCTATATAGATGGCTAACGGTAGGATACACTATACTCGAGGCTATATTGAGAATCTTGATTTTATGTTAGGAGAACATTAGTTTTGGGTACCTTCCATGTAATTGAAATGAGAGAATGTGATGTAATCATTGGAATGGACTAGTTAGTTCATAACAGTGTCGTGATTGATTGTGAAAGTGGGATCCTTACTTTGAAAATAGAAGGGAAGGAACATCATCTAGTAGGCAAGTGTAGTTCAGCTTTTTCTCCTATTTCTGCTATAAATTTGATTAGAGGTATTCAACAAGGTTGTGAGACATATTTGGTTTATGTGAATGGCCTTTAGGAGAAGAAGAAAGAAGAAGAAATACCTAAATATGTAAGAAAATGTTTAGATGAGTACACAGATGTATTTCCTAATTATCTGTCGGGCATGCCTCCTCCTAGGAAAAATGAGTGTGTGTGGCTTAGATGCCTTTTGGTTGATTTGGGTGTTGTCAGTCTTCTGCACACACCATCTTTCATGATAGTCAGTGCACATTGGTAGTTGCAAGGAATCCTATGTTCCATGCTCACACTGAGCACATTGAGGTGCACTATCCGTATGTCATGGAGAGGTTCTCTACTAGAGAAAGAAAGAACTTGGAGAAGCTTTTAGGAGGTAGAAAAGTGAGTTGTGAAGCAATGAAGTTTCATCCATCCAATTGGCACTTATGCGACTCAAATAGACCTTATAGGCATGCGATAAGTGCAATAAGATGCACTATGTACTTTGGATCATGAAGGAGAAAGAGTTGATACAAAACACATAGGTTCGCGCATCGACTATCTCAAAAATTTACTATCTTTGGAAGAGACAATGAACTTCAAATGCTCATAGCAACAGCATGATTACATTAGAAAAATCCTTTTATGAGAAAGATACACATAGGTTTGAGTGTATATAATGTACAAAAGTATAATGAATAAGCAAAATATTATATAGGAATGAATCAAACACTCAACGGTGGTACTTCCTATTTTTCAGGAATATGTAGAGATTGACACCGAGATAGAAAAACTACAATTTCTCTTAGGCTACTAATATCTTTCCAATGCATTATCTCGGATCAAATTTGGTGCTCTCTAGAGAGAGCGGCAGTCTCTACCAGATTACTATTGTCAAAGAAGATGATGCAGAGAAATGAAGGAGCAAGACAATGATGATCACAAGTGATGGAGAGTGTTAATCTCCAAAAGAACACATTATCCTTGATGTTAGAGCATATCTATATCAAGAACAACTCAAAAGCTCAACCAATTTCGGAAGACCAATGCCAAATTATCAAACTTTGAACTAACTGTGAAGAAACTAATTATTCACAAAAGTGTGTTGCACTTAATTCACTCATTGACTGATCAAATGTGTAAAGTTTTCAATGGAATTTTATACAAGGTGTCTCCTAAAGTTTTTACACCTTGTCCAAGTTAAATATTTCCAAAATATTCTGTACATCCTGATATTTTTCCCAAACAATGTACCTATGTATGAAACTATTCTTCTGTATAGTCGACTTTGACACATGCAACTTCTAATGCATGGTTCTCCCAAACTAGGCCCTGTTTATTCAAATGATTTTGGCCACAAGTAGCTTACCTTTCAACTTAAAGAATGAGTTCTTATTTGCTCAAAACGTTACATTGTGGAGGGAGGTCTGATCAAAACATTGACCATTGAGATTGCACCTGTTCCTGTCTTCACTTCTTCACATTTAGACATGTAAATGTTCCTACTTAAAATTCTCTCAGCGTGATTACATTTAAACTCTCAAAACTTGTACAAAGTTCACTCAACTATAGAATTAGAGTTTTACAAAAGCATTCATCAAGAAGATAAACACAGAAGGATCACTTGGTAAAAGATCAAGGTGCAGCTTTCTTCTACTCTCAATGATACTTCATGTTCTTCTCACTTTCTAAAGTCTCTAATGACTTCTAAACTTGTCTCTCATCGTCCCTCTTACTCGTAGTACATCTATATAAAGTATATATAGATGTTTAAATCACAAATCATCATAGATGCAAAGTCTTTTATGAACTAATTGCAAGATTAGTATACATGTATATACAAGTCTTCATCTTCTGATCATGCACTAAACTTCAAGCCTCATATGTTGATTTTTGCTTCATTCTTTGACTTCAAATCTTTGTCCAAATCATCAATTTATGATTTTCTTGCACCAGAAGCTCCCCAATTGTGATTTTCTCCATCTTCTTTATACCTGACACTGAACCTCTGCAACTTACGTCCATCCAAGCTTTTGGTTAACATGTTTGCAATCTGATCTTTTGTTGAACTATGTATGACTTCAATTTCTTTATCAATCACCTTCTCTCTCAAGAAATGATATTGAATCTCAATATGTTTAGTCCTGGCATGAAACACATACAATGAACTCATACTATCTCCATGAATAGTGGTTGTACTCTGAATGATATCAAAACTCTTCATGAGATTCTTTAACCATATAACCTCCTTTGCAACTTCAACCATACCTTTATTCTCTGCTTCTGTGGATGACAAAGCAACTGTATGTTTCTTCTTAGAACACCAAGAGATTATCTTATCTCCCACATAACATAAATACCCATAGGTTGATCTCCTATCATCAAGATTACTTGTCCAATCTATATCACTATATATCTTGATATTTGTATCTGATGTGAATCCATAATACACACCTTCTTTGAGTGTACCCTTAATGTATCTTAACACCCTTTGTCTTGCAATCCAATGTTCTTTCCTAGGACAATGCATGAATTGAGATAATACTCCAACTGCATATGATAAATCAAGCTTACTTAATGTAGCATAGGTTAAACTATCAACCAGACTTTGATATAGCTTCGTGTCCTTGAATTCTTCTCCTCCATATCTACTCAATTTATGATTCACCTCCATTGGAATAGGTGCTACCCTACAATCTTCCATTTTAAAGTTTATTAGCAAGTTCTTCAAATACCTTTCTTGAGTCACATATACTCCATGTTGAGTATACGAAATCTCCATGCCCAAGAAATATGAAAAGTCTCCCAAGTCACTTATTTTGAACTCTTTCTCCATCTACTTCTTAAGACTTTGTATGCCCTTCTCGTCTGTACATGTAAGAATTATGTCATCAACATATATGCAAATGTAAATGAACCCATCATCACTTGGTTTAACAAGCAAACTACTATCTACCTTAGACACTTGGAAACCAAGCTCTTTCAAGAACTTCCCAAGTCTATTGTTCCATTTCCCCTTGGGGCTTGCTTCAAACCATAGAAGCTCTCTTGAGCTTACGTACATACTCTAGATACCTTTTATCCTTGAACCCTTCTGGTTGCTCCATGAAAACATCATCTGAAATGTAACCATTTAGAAAAGCATGCTTCACATCTAATTGACATAGCTTCCAACCTTTACATGCAGCAATAGCTATGAGAGTCCTTATAGTTGTCATTTTTTCCACAAGACTATAAGTCTCATCATAATCTATACCATATGTATGAGCATACCCTTTCACAACAAGTCTAGCTTTATATCTTGACACACTTCCATCTGGATACCTCTTTGTCTTGTAGACCCATTTGCATCCAATGATCTTCTGACTATTTGGTTTAGGAACCAAATCCCATGTCTCATTCTCCATCAGTGCATCATACTCATCCTGCATAGCTTTCTCCCAATTTTGCTTACCTTTTGCCTCTTCATATGTTGAAGGGTCTTCCTCTGCTTTCACCATATAAGCATAATCTTTAGTGGTCAAAAAAGAAGTATCATAGTTATATCTTGTAGGTTGCCATTTATGCCTTGATGATCTTCTGAGTTCTCCACTTCTTGAAGTTTCTAGTTCATCACATTTTGGATCAAACCTTGGCATTTCTTCAACTTCAGCTATTGCTTCGTTGTTCTCTTCTTCATCAAATATTTGAACCTTTGATTTACCTTTCTTCTGGTTCAATGTTTCTTCATCACCTGCATTAATATTAATTGTACCTGCATACCAAGTAGCTTGCTCATCAAATGTAACATCCTTTGACACAAGGAATTGCTTTGTGGATGGACTCCACAACCTATAACCCATGTGATTATCATCCTAACCAATGAACACATACTTTTGAGCTTTAGGTTCCAATTTATGCCTCAGCTGAGTTGGCACATATGCATAAGCCAAACATCCAACCACTTTGCAATGATCTAAGGTAGGTCTCTTACCCCACCATGCTTCATATGGTGTCATACCCTACAAAGCTTTACACGGTAGCCTATTAACCAAGTATGTGGCTGTATTTACAGCCTCAGCCCACAAATAATTAGGGAAATTTTTTTCCTTCATCATTGACCTTGCAAACTCAACAAGAGCTCTATTTTTGCTACTTGCTTTTCAATAGGAACAAAATCTTTACTCCATCAAGTGCCTTCGTCATCATATCTGCTACTTGATTTTCAATAGGAACAAAAGCTATGTCAATCTCCTTTGCCATCAGCTTCTCTCTGATGAAGTGGTAATGAACCTCTATGTGTTTGGTTCTTGCATGGAAAATAGGGTTTGCTACTAGATGCATGGAGCTTACATTATCTCCAAATATGTGAGGTTTGGAACTCACAAGTCCTAAATCTGTATACAATGCTTTTAACCATATTGCTTCTTGAGTTGCTATGGTCAAACCTCTATACTCTGCTTCAGTTGAGGGTAAAGCAATTGTTGGTTGCTTCTTGGAACTCCATGACACTAGCTTTGAACCTGCAAATGCTAAGTAACCAGAAGTACTTCTTCTATCATCCTTAGCTCCTAGCCAATCTGCATTTGAATAGATTTTGATATCCAAATCTGAAGAGTAAGGACAGAATATACCTTAATTGATTGTACCTTTGAGATACTTAAGTATTCTCTTAGTTGCATCCATGCGTGGTCTTCTTGGTGAGTGCATGAATTGACTAAGGACTCCCACAATATATGAGATATCTGCCCTTGTATGAGTAGCATATATCAAGCCACCTACCAAGTTTTGATACTCTTTAATGTCTTCAATTTTCTCACCTTCATAAACACTAAGTTTATGATTCATCTCCAAAGGTCTACCTACAAGTTTAGTGTTCTCCATTTTTAACTTAAGAAGTAGATCCTAAATGTATCTTCTCTGATTCAAATACATTCCTTCATCTATGTATATCATCAGCATACCTAGGAAATATGTGAGCTCACGTAAGTCACTGATTTTGAACTCCTCTTGCATGTGTCTCTTAATCCTTTGAATGCCATTCACATCATCACCTATCACAATAATATCATCTACATATACACATAGATAGATAACCTCATTGTGATCCCTTTTGATGAATAGAGAAGGATCTGAGCTGCTAGCTTTGAACCCTTGATCTTGAAGACATGTAAACAAGTTGTAATTCCAAGCTCTACGAGCTTTTTTCAATCCATACAATGTTTTCTTAAGTCTGCAAACATAAGATGATTGATTAGGGTTTTCAAAACCTGGTGGTTGTGTCATGTATACCTCTTCACTTATCCAACCAATTAAGAATGCATTTTTCACATCAAGCTGGAGGAGTCTCTGTAGTCCGTATTGTAGTCAACTTTGCAACTGGTGAGAATGTTTCCTCATATTTTATACCATGAGTTTGTGACCATCCTTTGGCAACTAATCTTGCCTTATACCTACAAACTAATCCATCTAAGTTTCTTTTAACTTTATATACCCATCTGCAACCAACTACCTTTTGATTTGGTGACATTGGAACCAAAGCCCAAGTGTCCATCTCCTTCAATGCATCTATTTCTTCTTTCATGACCTTTTCCCAATTAGGATATCGCTTTTCCTCTTCATAGGTTGATGGTTCTTTTGAAATTGAATCTTTTTCCAAGTAGATTGAATGCTTTGTAACAAATGTGGAATCATATCCATACCTTTCTTGTTGTTTCTTCTCTCTTGTTGATCTTCTAGGTGCTTGTTTGGAGCATTCTCCAACTTCTTGCATCTTTGCTTTGCCTCTTGACTTACATAATTTGTAGTAATTTTCCCTTTCATCTTGGTCATCATCTGTATCACTTCTTGGATCATGGGCGTGCGTATCATGCTTGCTTCGTAATTGATGAGAACTAGAATCAAGATCATATGGTAGAGTTACTTTTGTTTGTCTTCATCATACCAAGACCTGTGTTCTTAAAAACAAGAACTCTACTTGTAGTGAATTGCTTGGTTGAAGGATTATAAAACCTGTAACACATCTGAGTTCCATCATATCCAATAAACACTACCTTTGTTGCCCTTTCATCTAGCTTACTTCTTATTTTTTAGAACATGAACATAAGCTAAACAACCAAACACCTTGCAATGTCCAAGACTAGGTTTTCTTCCATGCCATGCTTCATAAGGAGTCATACCTTGAAGTGATTTGGATGGTATTCTATTGACGAGGTACACAGCAATTGAAATAGCTTCTGCCCATAGATAATGTGGCAACTTCTTCTCTTCAAGCATTGTTCAGGCTGATCCAACCAATGTCTTGTTTCTCCTCTCCGCAATTCCATTTAGTTGAGGAGAGTACCTAGTAATCACTTCCCTTTTGATACCTTTTTACCGCAAGAACTCATCAAACTCTTTGGAGAAGTATTTTCCCACTCCATTAGATATGAGGTTCTTTAATGATCTACCTGTATGATTCTACACATGTGCTAGATACTTTTTGAAGCAATCAAACACTTCATTCTTATTATTGATAAAGTATAGAATAGTCCATCTACTATGGTCGTCAGTAAATGAGACATAATACCTTGATCCTGCCAATGAAGGTTCTTGACTTGGTCCCCATACATATGTATGTACTAAGTCCAATAAGTTGTTGTGGATGTAGCCTTCGTGGTTGAACGGTTGTCTTTGTGCCTTCCCAATCTAGCATGCATCAGAAATGTTGATCATGTGTTGCTTTGATATGTTTGGTAGTCCTAGAACACTTTGATCCATGCATATATCCTTCAAAGTTCTTTCATTCACATGAGCAAGTCTCTTGTGCCACACTTCAAGTGCAATTAAGATTTGAGACCCAAAAGTGAATAGAACTATGTTCCTGGTTTCTCCTACTTCAAAAGTAAAGAGCCTACCATGCTTCTCACCTCTGGCTATCTTCTTGAAGCCTTGACATGGATCTTGTCTCCATGTTGGGTGAACCTAACTTGCAAGCCTTTTTTAACTATGTGGCCTACACTTATTAGGTTTTTAGTGATAGTGGGTACATAGAGAACCTTACTCAGAATGTTTGTCCTACCATTGGAATCTTTGACATTACCAATCTTCTCCACATTGTGCTTTGTGTCATCCCTTGTTTGTACTTCACGTCTATGCTTTGGACTTTCCAAACCAAATAGAAGAGCAATGTTGCCTACAATATGATTTGAACATCCTAGATCTATGTAGAACAAACGATCATCTTCTTTACCTTCTTTGTGGCTTAGGTTCATAAGAAGCAATGAGTCTTCATGTGGTTGATCTTTTGAATAATTGTTGAATCCATTCTATTATAGCCTCTATTGTTATTGTTGAAGTTGTGTCCACCTCCGCCTCTATTGCTGCCATATCCACCTCTTCCACTTCATTTATGGGTCTTCCAATTGAGCCAGCAATTTTGAGTGGTGTGGTTGGTCTTATCGTAGATGCCACAAGGTTGAATATTTTGACCTTTGGCTTTTTCATGATTTTTTCTTTTCTTCTTCCCATTCCACTTGCTCTTTCTTGCGAAGTTGGCCTCGGAAGTATCCTCTTCATCTTCTTTCTTCTTCTTGCCTTTCAGCTTCTTGTCCTTCTTATTTGCATATAGAGCACTAGTTGAATTACCACAATAGGAGTTACCTTCCTTTATGCTATTGTTGGCCTCTTGATTGAAGAATTTTCCAAGAAAGATGTTGAAATCTGGAGTTTGCACATCCGTGATGAGATCATAAGCTGTTGTGAAAGATTTCCATTGCTTATCACTTTGAATCCCATTGAGAATTTGCATCATAATAGCCTCTTCTTCAATAAGCTCTCCAATGGATGCTAACTGATCCACAAGTTCCTTGACCTTCGTAACAAACTTTGTGATGGTTTGTTTAGGTGTCTTCTTCATTTGCTTGAACTCGTTCCAAAGATGATTCTTTCTTGCTTTGGTTCTAGCCAAAAATAAAGTCTCAAGGGCATCCCAAGTCTCTTGAGATGTCTTGCCTCCTCTAATATGTAGTAATAGAAAGTCAGAGATAGATTTTGGTATGTACAACCTTGCTTGAGCATCCCTTGCACACCAAAGTGTGAGCTTATCTATCTCCTCTTGTGTAGGTCCTCCTTTGGATCTTGGAATAGGCATAGCTTCATCACCTGCTACAATTCCATAAAGACTTCTACCTTGCAAGTAGGCCTCCATTCTGATTTTCCAAGCCGTGTAGTTGTGTTGATCAAGCTTCTCAATAATTGAGGGAAAGTTGTCACCCATCTTGATCTAGCTCTGATACCACTGAAAGAACTTGGAGAAGCTTGTAGGAGGTAGAAAATTGAGTTGCGAAGCCATGAAGTTTGGTCCAGCCAACTGGCACAAGACCAGCCCTTGAGCTTATGGAGACTCAAATAGACCTTATAGGAATTTTCTAAGTGCAATAAGATGCACTATGTACTTTGGGGCATGAAGGAGAAAGATTCAATACAAAACAAATAGGTTCACGCATCGACTAGCTCAAAAACTTACTATCTTTGGAAGAGACAATGAACTTCAAATGCTCATAGCCACCAATGTGATTACAATTAGAAAAAAACCTTTTATTGGAATGATACACATAGATTTTAGTGTATATAATGCACAAAATTATAAGGAATAAGCAAAATATTCTATAGGAATGAATCAAACACTCAACGGTGGTACTTCCTATTTTTTACCCTGAGACAAAAAAACTAAGATTTCTCCCAATCTACTGAACTAAATGCTATGAAATTTTAGAGGCATAAGCTAGACAATAATATCTTTCCAATGAGCCATGCCTCATCAAATTTGGAGCTCTGTAGAGAGAGCAGCAGCCTCTGCAAGATTACTGTTGATGAAGAAGATGATGCAGAGAAATGAAAGAGCAAGACAATGATGGTCGCAAGTGTATGTATATTGCTTCCATGTATTGTACAAGTGATTTCAAGTCTTTATATAGACTCTAGAAGTGTTTTACGAGTTCTACAAGTGGAGTTTGAATTCAAATGAAGGTGGGAATAGTTGTTGGAGGGAATCAATTCACTTTCCTACAATCTAGGAAAAGTGAAGATCTAGTTTGATCTACGTTTAGTGGATTCATTGCTTGATTAAATGCAACTCAACCACCACAAATTCGTGGAACTTGGGCTCTCTCTTTCTATATTTACATATTTAAATCTCAAGGTTTTCACAATGGTAAAAGATCCATGAAAAATCTTTTTAAAAAAATACAATAAGTGAGCATAAGAAAAAGAACTCTCCAACATATATTCCTTTGACATAATCCAAGCGATAGTTTTTTATGTAGACCAAATCCACCTCAAGCATAGTGTAAGCTTGATGTTCCAATAGAGGGATCAATTTGGCATATATTCCCACATAGGAGAACGTTGCAGACCTTTTCACAAAGGCTCTACCTAGGTAGAAATTTGAAGATTTGCATCAATATCAAATCTATCATCAAAAAGTGCATCATGTAGATTAGCATAAAAAATGGAATGATCTGCATCATCACATGAAGCCTATAAAGGCTAAGAAATTGCCTTATTTGGACTAGCACTAGACTGTGCAAATGTAAAAATAGGCAATAGAGTATCATACATATCTTTGGAGATAATTGATGTCTCCTTAGTACATGAAAGTAATGGCTGAATAGCATCTTCCACAAAAATGACATCATGGCTAACCAAAATGCATTTAATATGTGGATAATATAGATAACAGCCTTTGCTTTTAGAATTGTAGCCAACAAAAATACATTTCACTACTTTATCATCCAATTTTGTGCATTGTTGTTCATGCACTCACGTATATGCGAGACAACCAAAAACATGCAGATGATTAAAAGATGACTTGCAACCATGCCAAGCCTCATATGGAGTGATAGATTGCAGTGCTTTAGTGGGACACCTATTTAGTACATATGGGGCACACATAATAGTCTCAAGCCAAAACAAACTAAAACTTGTATATATCTTTGGCACAAAAAGAAAAAATTGCCTACATAAGCACTTTGATAGTGCATTCCAAGGTCGAAACGAGCTCATATCATGATTTCGATATCACAAGGACAAGCTATTTTGAACTCCTGATCGCCTTGATTATGCTCACCAAATTTTGTGTGATTTTGAGACTACGACCGAAGGGCTATCGATGATGCCCTAGATGAAGCCGCAACGTGCTCTGATACAAATTGTTGGAGTTTGATGTCTGCGGAAGCACGCAAACAACATAAGGAAGAAGAAGAAGCTTGGAGCACAACACACAATAATGAATGTATTACCAAGAGAATGTACAAAGATAAGTGACCGATTAGGGTTATATGCATATATACAAGTTGGGAAAAATAAACCTCTTAAAGAGGGAAAAAAGTGCCCTAGTGGCCCTAGTGTGTTCACAAACATCACTACCTAAATATATCAACATAAAAAATTCTAAACTATTAATATTCTCCATACTCTCTCTCTCTCTCTCTCTCTCTCTCTCTCTCTCTCTCTCTCTCTCTCTCTCTCTCTCTCTCTCTCTCTCTCTCTCTCTCTCTCTCTCACACACACACACACACACACTCTTCAAACCTCTTAGGCACATAATCTATTTATCTAGCTTTGATTTTTGCTTCGATTGAAATATTGTCAGTTTGTATCATATTTACACATTGTAATTTGACATTGGAATATAAGTTAGTGTAGGTGAGCACTTTAGCTTACTGTAAACTTTGAAGGCTTGTCTATCTCTCTCTATCTCTCACTCATCTCCTCTTGAGTAATAAGGTGTGTATTGTAAGGTTCATGTGTTGGAAGATCCTATAAACGTATGAGTAATTATTATTGTGGCCCACCCCATGTCCAACATTTGGTATCAGAGCATAGTTGACATACACCCTTAATAAAATGAGTGATTATAGACTTGAGAATGAAGAAAATCTTGGGGGAATGTCAAACTATCCAATGTGGATTTTTATGATGATGAATATGTTAGTATCTAAGGACTTATGGAATATTGTCAATGGCACTTATCCAAGGCCAAGACAATTCAGAGAAGATGATGCTTCAACTTTTAGAAGACCTATTGTTCCTATTTGTGCTCAACACGAGCTTAGTGAAGAAGAAGGAACCACTTCATCATCAAGTGTTAGTGGTACTAGTACCACATTACTTCCTAGTGAAGAGCAATCCAAATGGGAGTGAAGGGATGCACAAGAACTTTCATATATTGCTATTAGAGTCAAAAAGCATATTATACCTCAAACTAGATCTTGTAGAGCCTCTTGACATGCTTGGTTGGAGTTGGGGGATCTCTATAAGAGTACGAACCCTACTATGAAAGCTTATCTAAGGAGAGAGCTGGCCAACACAAAGATGAAAGTTGTTGAATCATTTCAATCACATATTTTGAAGCGCAACCATTTATGAGATCAGTTACTCAATTTTGGAGTCAATATTTTAGATGAAGAGATGGTAAGGACACTTCTCAAATCACTTCTATCTACGTATCGTGGTTTTGTTACTTCTTTATCTCTCTCTATAAGAGATAGAGGACTTTCATTTGGAGAGCTATAATTCCTATCACTTGAAGATCAAGATCAACAAAAGGGTATGGAAGAGAATGATGTCGCCATGTTATTAGCATCAAAGGGGAAGGAAAGAAAATACCAGTCTTTCTCTTAATGCTTTCTCTACATCCAAAGAAAAGTCTTTGACTACATCTGATTCAAAGAAAGCAGTATGCCATTAATGTAAGAAACTAAGTCATTATATAGCATAATGCAAAGCAAGGTTTTTCAATGAGAATAAGAAAGCATCAAATAATAGTTTTGAAGATGATCCAAAATTTAAATCTTCAAAGATATATTCTTATGGATGTGTTAATATTGAAGAAGTAACTTTTGATTAGGCAAGAATAAATGTAATTTTAGATAATCCTTGGAATTTTTACTCCATAACTACTAAGACTATGATAGATTGTAGAAAGGTATTTTCTTCCCTTTATAACTCTTCAAGTAGAAGAGTGAACATCGTAGATGGTCATGATTTGGATGTTGTAGGTGTTGGAAAAGTGAAAGTAAAGTCAAGTGTAGTCAAAAATTTCACAATTTCTAATGTTCTTTATGTTCCAGACATGAAGAACAATTTGCTCTCTATCTCTACTTTCATACTAGATTATTATAAAGTTATTTTTAAGAAAGATTCATGTGAGATCCTCTCACCTTATGAGGAGCATTGTCTACCTCAAGGTTAAAATAGAATTGGCATGTTTGTGTTATCTCATATTAGTCATGCTAATGATGCTAGGTCTACTACACCTATGGAGAACATGAAGCTATGGCATGTTACATTTGGTCATATCAGTTATAGAACTTTCAAGCATATCAAATATCAAGGCATGGTGAAGAGTTTGCTTGCTTTTGCTATACCAGATGATGCAAAAACATGTGAAGGATGTCTTGAAAAGCTTTACAAACTACCTTTCAAGAAGCATGGATATATCACACCCACAAGTAAGTTGGAGATCATACATTCAGATGTGAATGGTCCGATGAGGACAAATTCCATTCAGGTTTCAGGTACTTTCTTATGTTCATTGATGATTTCTCAAGATATTCATGGATTTACCATCTTAAAGTGAAGTTAGAGGTTTTTCCTACTTTCACATTCTTAGCAATGGTTGAAAATGAAAGCTAGTCAAAGATCCAAAATTTTAGAAGTGAGAAAGGAAGAGAATACATGTCTAAAGACTTTAAGTCTTTTCTTGAAGACAAAGGTATCTCTCATCAACTCACTATTGCTTACACACCAGAACAGAATGGTGTTGCAAAGAGAAAGACAAGGATACTTATTGACATGATGTGTAGTATGATATCATCGAAAAAGCTTTCTCCCAAGTTTTGGTTTGATGCACTACATACAGGTAATCACATTTTGAATAGGTTTTCCACAAAATCTTTAAAGTTTGTTGCACCTTATGAAGCTTATTATGGGAAGAAGCCCAATGTGAGTCATTTCAAAGTTTTTGGTTCCCTAGGTTATGTTCACATTGAGAAGAAGGATGGTGGTAAGATTGATGTAAAAACCATTAAAGTGGTCTCTATTGGTTATGCAATTGAAATCAAAGGATACAGATTTCATAAAAGCAGATGATACCTACTCTCATGAAATGTATATATTGTAGAAGAAATTCTAGATTTTATAAAAGCAGATGAATATGCATTTTCAGAAGGAGTTTGGATTCTTATATTCAGCCATATAAGGGGGGGGTGATGAACCTTCTCAAAACCTAAGAGATGAAGGTCAAGAGAGAGTTTCATTACCTACATCAATACCTAGTCCATCATTAGTACCTTTTGAAGTTCAAACTTGCGAAGTTGCAAAAGGCTCTAGAGTTCTAAACAAAAGAGATATTGAAGAATTAGAAATGATTCCACCACTTTTCAAGGATACCCCAAAGTGGTTGTATCAAACCTAGAAGGACAGTGGTAAAAAGGAATACACTTAAAGAACGAGAATTCAAACAAGGCGACAACAAACAGACCAGGTAAATTATGCAAGAAATTTGGAGAGTCATAATACTTTAGCTCTTACAACTGGGATGGAAATAGTCCAAATAAAAAAGAGGCTTAGGAAACAAACACAAAATTGCTTATAAGAAAATAATGAAAATAAATATCCTAATAATCAATTAAGTAATGGCCTGCAACAATGTCATTGTGATTTGACGCATCTTAACATTCTCATCAAAATGCTCTATACTTCAAGGTAAAGGTACATGCCCTAATCAAGGAAACATAGATACTTCTAAGCTATACAAGTGTACAAAAAATTTCTTGATAATGCCAACTACAAGGTTACCCTCCAAGCCAACACCTCTGAAAGGTACTTCCATGTGTGTATAAGGCACTTCCCACAAATCTACTAAAGGAAAGTACAACACCCGATTGTTATATGCCTAAAAGAAGAGTATGGAACTATCCCCTATGTTCTATAATGCTTTTTTTCCATACATGAGCTAGATGTCAAATTATATAGCTTTGCAAGCGGTGAGATATTCTGGGTAAGGTGACCAAATATTTATCAAGTAGTTGTGTGAGAGGTCTGGTGCTTAGGATTCCATGGCCTAGGTAATTGCCAATGTTGATCTAGGAATTATCAATATGATGTGTAATGGTCCTATACATGTTCTAGGTAGTTTAAGTAGTTGAGAGTATGACTTATCTTTGGTGCCAAATAGTTCCAAGGTGTTCTTGATTGATGCGACTATCACCCATCTTGACATGTGGAAAAGTGCTTGAGTATCTTTAGGACTCCCACATGAGAGTTTATGCATGAGGAATTCGCGCTAGATTTGTCCCTTGAAATGAGGTTAGCCATGTCTTCCATCACGAATGATTACACAAAGGCCTTGTCAAGTATGGTGAGCCATAGTGACATATTGCTAGTGTGGACTTGAACTTGCTCATGGGGCCATAGTTTCCCAGTATGTTCACTCAAAGCATGCATAGTTACTTAGTAGGATCCCCAAGGGCATGCATAGTTTCCTATTATGATCATCCATGGCATGCAGCTAGTTGCCCAATAGACTTGTGAATCCACGGGAGATTCAACTTATGAGGTGATTCACCTCACCCTAGATACTCACCTAAGAGGGGGGTATGATGGTCACATTATTCTAGGTTGTTACACCGAAGGGCCGGCCCCAAGGTGTTCTCCACTTGGTTGTCCACTCCTTTATCTCTCCCAAAGAAGGGTGTTACTTGCTCAACACCACACCTTACTCACCGAAAAGTTCACTAGCTCACCTATAAGGTCATAAGCTCATCCTATAGGTCATAAATGTTCTCGAGTTTTCTCAATCTTGAACATGAGACCATCCACATTTCCTCAAACTCGTCCATGAGATCATCCATTGATGATGGGACACATCTTCACCTATAGGTGGTGAAATTTTATGTGAGCTTCAGTGAGTGCAAATTGCATTCACTCCTAGAGTAGGCCTATACGCGAATGAAAATACTATAATTTAATGAGCATAGGTACCCAATATTTTTCTTGATAAATAGAATAGAACAACACACAATAGTCTTCAAGGAAGATGCACACTGAAGAATCGAGATAGATGGATGAGAACCAAAAGACAATCATAGGAAAAAACACGCAACATAAGAAAGGTAAGACACATACTTCTTGGATAGAAAATTGTACAGAAATCTCCTTGCTAGCACCAACTACAGGGCAGCCCTCTAAGCAACCACCTTTTGCAAGGATTTCCTTGTGTCTAGAAGGAACTTGCGACAAATCTACTTAAAAATAGTACAAGAGCTCAATAACAATATGCCTCACATAAGAGTATGGAACAATCCTCATCCTCTAGGAGAACTTTTTGAGCACCCCATTACGAGCCTTGATGTTGGCCCATCCCATGGAGCTAATTGGAACTAAAGAGGGCTAAAATCCAAAACTACTTAGACCACCTACACCTCACAATTCCTCCTCCCATTGTCATGTGCTTAGATTGACATCAGCAATCACAAGGGCCATGTACATATGACCATAAATGATCCCCCTTTACTCCTAGAAAAATATCTAGTCACTTTCCCCAAAAAAGCTAACCACTTTTGAAAATATCTAAGTGGACATCTACTTCCATGGACACAAAAAATATAGCATATGTACCTAACATATGGACAAATTCTTACGTATCTTAAGGAGGACTCGCCCATAAGAGTTCATGTATGAGGAGGTTGCCCTAGCTTTGTGCTTGAACTAGAGGTTGTCGTTTTCTGCCAATCTTTATAATCTAAGGGTCTTGCTTAATATTCATACCATAATGAGACCCGTGGCATTGAACCTTTTCAAGATGGTGTAGTTTGTTATTATTGTCACCCACAGCATGCATAGTTGCTTAATATGGTCGCCTAGGGCATCAATAGTTGATTAGAATGTTCTTCATATATGGTATGCATTGATGGGAGAATAATCAACTTCTTAATGCAACCTTCAAGCATAGGTGGCCTCACAAGCATATTCACAAATCCATAGTTCACTTAAATGAATGGTTCTCTGAAGTCCTAAGTATTAAACCCAAAAGATTCTTCACATATAATTTTGACTTAATGGCCTTGTTGATGCAAGTTATGTCACTCAAAAAGCTCAATTTTGTCATGAGAATCAATGTGTCCAAGACAAACAAGTTATAGCCTTCATTAGGCAAACACACATAGACTACTAGTCACTTCTAGAACTATTGCCCTCAGAATATGTGTAGATTGAACAATGAACTTTGCACAAACTTTAGGAGACAAGAGTAGATTTCTAAAAAACTAGAGATTACAAGAAATGAGTATGATTTGCTAAGGGAACTATTCTATGACTTGGAAGTCAAGATGAAAGTCCAAAATGCAAGAATGTGGAGAATGTTCCAAACATACTCCTAGAAGGTCAAAAATAGAGATAAAGCAATCTGAAAGGTATGGATATGGCTCTACACTTGTAAAAAAGTGCTCTATTTATTCGGCCAAAGACTCAATTTCAAATAAACTTTCAACATATGAAGAAGATAAGGGTAACCCTATTTGGGAGTAAGCTATGAAAGTCGAGATAGAAGCTTTAAAGGAAATGGACACATGCGCATTGGTTCCAATGCAAACTATTCATAAGGTAATAGCTTTCACATGGGTCTATAAGTTGAAAATAAATTCACATGGATCAATTTTTAGGTACAAGGCCAAATTGGTTGCTAAAGAATGCTCAAACTCAAGGCATAGAATATGAGGAGAGTCTCACATGATTTTCCAAAATGACTGCCATCAGGTCATTACTAAGTGTAGCAGCTACAAGAAATTGGAAGCTACTTCAACTTGATGTGAAGAACGCCTTTCTCATTGGGTGGATGAGTGAAGAGGTATACATGTCACAACCTACAGGTTTTGAAAACGCTAATTATACATCTTATATGTGTAGACTCAAAAAGCCACTATATGGATTAAATCAAGCTCCTAGAGCTTGGAATTTCAAATTAGTAATATATCTAGAAGATCAAGGTCTAAGGTCAAGCAATACAAATCCTTCTTCGTTCATAAAACTTTATTACAATGAAGTTATCTATTAATGTGTACATGTAGATTTCATAAATGTGATAGGAGAACACTTGAATTGTATACAATCAATCAAGAGGCATATGCAAAAGGAGTTCAAACTAGTGATCTAGGAGAGCTCATATTTTTCTCACGCATGCAGGCCATAAACACAGATCAAGAGATGTATTTGAATAATAGGAGATACATTCAAGATCTAATCCTAAAGTTGAAGATGGAGAATGCTAAACTTGTAGGTTCACATTTGGAAATGAATCATAAACTCACTCTTTACGAAGGTGAGAAGATTGAGGACATTAAAGAAAATCAAAGCTTGGTACATACTCGATCTATGCTACTCATAAAAGGGCAAAATTCTCATATAGTATAGGAAGTGGTAGGCTAATTCATGCACTCTCTAAGATATCACATATGGATGGAGCTAAGAGAGCACTCAAGTACCTCAAGGGCACAATAAGTGAAGGTATATATTATCCTTATTCATCAAATTTAAATTTGAATCTATACTGAGATGTAGATTGGGCAAGATCAAAGGATGATAGGAGAAGTACTTTAGGATTCTTAGGATTTACAGGTTCAAAGCTAGTATCCTAGAGTTACAAGAAGCAACCAATAGTTCCTTTATCCTCAATTGAAGCAGACTATAAAGGTTTGACCATAGCAAATCAAGAGGCAATATGGTTAAGGGAATCATATACAGATTTTGGACTTGTGAGTTCCAGACCTCACATATTTTTAGATAATCTAAGCTCTATGCAATTAGGAGAAAACCTTGTCTTTCATGCAACAACAAAAACATAGAAATTCATTACCATTTCATTAGAGAGAAGCTCATGGCAAAGAAGATTGAAATTTCCTTTGTTCCAATTGAAAAGAAGGTAGCAGATATGATGAGAAAGGAACGATGGAATCAAACTTTGCAGGTTTAGATAAATTGTTGGCATTCAACCTATGAGAGAACGAAAATTCAAGCATGCTTTAGCTTGACAAGGAGATATAAGGACATCAAGATCTCATCATGCTTGAAATTGTTTCTAGGCATAAACTCACTCTTGAAGTGAACCTTAGAGTTAACCAATCTTTATTGATGTAAATGCTCATGACCATTTTGATATCCCATGAGAATTATTTATCCATGTAAAATTCATAAAGCTTTATTCTAAAAGGTAGAGTAAAGGAATAAAAAAGCCACGAGTTTTTTGGATTTTTCATCAATCAATCAATCACCAAAATCAAGTTAGCTTGATCCTCCGCTTTCCCTAGATTAAAGGAAAGAAATTTTCTTCATCACAACAAATACTACTGGTGTGGATGGGAATTTGAATTCAAGAGATCATAAAAATAATCAAAAACCATTTTGTAAGATACGATGTATTCAAGAGATCATAAAAATAATCAAAAACCATTTTGTAAGATACGTTAGATCAATACATATACACTTTTTGATGTTTAACTTTGCTCTTCTTCAATTTCTACATCATCATCTTCAACTATAGTCAAGTTGCAAAATTTGGTTCTCTCTCCACAATGACCCAAACTTGATGAGTCAGCATTAGCTAGAAGTTTAATAGTGTCAAATTAATGTATAAAAAGTTTTTTTGCATTTATTTTAATAAAATTGTGAGAAATAGCAATATTAAGGCGTTAGTTTCTATCTCTCCACATCCCTAAAAAGTTGCAAATACCACCAATCAAAATTAAACTTATTACTAGCACATTGGTTGATGATTGTTAATATATTTAGGTAGTGATGTGTGTGAACACACTAGGACCAGCAGGGCACTTTTTTCCCTCTTTAGGAGGTTTTTTTCCCCCGACTTGTATATACGCCTACTACCCTAATGGGCTACTTATCTTTGTATATTCTCTAGTAATACATTTAGTATTATGTGTTGTGCTCCAATCTTGTGTTGTTTGCATGCTTCTGCAGATGTCTATCTCCAACAATTGGTATTAGAGCAGGTCGTCGCTTCATCTAGGGTGTCATCGACACTCCTCCGATTGCAGTCTGAGAATCGCACGAATTTTGGTGAGCATACTCAGCGTGTTTTCAAGATCAAAACAGCTTCACTTCTGTGGTGCCAAAATCGCGATCTGAGCTCGTTTCGGCCTCAAAACGCACTATCACAATGATTATGAAGGCTATTTCATCTTTCTGTGACAAAGGTATTTACCAGTTTCTGTTCGCAAGTATAAGCATCTTGAAGTTTGCTACAGGTCTAGCAGAATTCTTCTGGGCAGTTCTATTCAACTTTTTGAGATACAGTCAATTTTTTGCATCAAG
This sequence comes from Ceratopteris richardii, assembly GCA_020310875.1. Lineage (NCBI taxonomy): Eukaryota > Viridiplantae > Streptophyta > Polypodiopsida > Polypodiales > Pteridaceae > Ceratopteris > Ceratopteris richardii. The sequence goes on from CM035439.1 coordinate 6,905,152, forward strand.
GTATTTTAGTCACCTCCCATGGCTGAAAGTAGTGATGTGTTCCATATGTTGGATACGTTGGATGGTACCAACTACCCATTATGGGCTTATATGATGTGACATGTATTGGTTGCAAAAGGACTGTCGAACATTGTGCAGGGTGTTGAAAAATGTCCTATCACACTTGTAACTGTTACAACTGCATGTACAAAAGCTGAGGCAGAAGGTGTCGAAGATGATGATATTCTGCATATTCCTGTTCGTGTTGTGATTTATGTTGCACCTACTATAAAGCAAATTCATTAGGATGACAGAGATGCCCAGGCACATGCATTGATAGCTTTGTGTGTCAAACGTGCTATTATTCCTCACATTCGCTCTTGGAGAACATCTAAGGATGCTTGGGATACACTTACTTTGGGATACACTTACCACATTGTTCCAAGCTAGGAATGAGGCTTGTGTTGCTTACCTCTGAAAACAGTTGGAGAGTGAGCACATGAATGAAGGTAATTCTATGGATAGTTTCCTAACAAAGATCAAAGACTTGAAGGAACAGTTGATTTCTGTTGATGATGTTATACTAGATAGCTCACTTGTGCAACATAAGAAAGGTAAGACACATACTTCTTGGATAGAAAATTGTACAGAAATCTCCTTGCTAGCACCAACTACAGGGCAGCCGTCTAAGCAACCACCTTTTGCAAGGATTTCCTTGTGTCTAGAAGGAACTTGCGACAAATCTACTTAAAAATAGTACAAGAGCTCAATAACAATATGCCTCACATAAGAGTGTGGAACTATCCTCATCCTCTAGGAGAACTATTTGAGCACCCCATTAGGAGCCTTGATGTTGGCCCATCCCATGGAGCTAATTGGAACTAAAGAGGGCTAAAATCCAAAACTACCTAGACCACCTAGATCACCTACACCTCACAATTCCTCCTCCCATTGTCATGTGCTTAGATTGACATCCACAATCACAAGGGCCATGTACATATGACCATAAATGATCCCTCTTTACTCCTAGAAAAATATCTAGTCACTTTCCCCAAAAAAGCTAACCACTTTTGAAAATATCTAAGTGGACATCTACTTCCATGGACACAAAAAATATATCATATGTACCTAACATATGGACAAATTCTCTAGTATCTTAAGGAGGACTCACCCATAAGATTTCATGTATGAGGAGGTTGCCCTAGCTTTGTGCTTGAACTAGAGGTTGTCGTTTTCTGCCAATCTTTATAATCTAAGGATCTTGCTTAATATTCATACCATAATGAGACCTCACCCATGTGGCATTGAACCATTTCAAGATGGTGTATTTTGTTATTATTGTCACCCACAGCATGCATAGTTGCTTAATATGGTCGCCTAGAGCATCAATAGTTGCTTAGAATGTTCTTCATATATGGTATGCATTGATGGGAGAATAATCAACTTCTTAATGCAACCTTCAAGCATAGGTGGCCTCACAAGCATATTCACAAATCCATAGTTCACTTAAATGAATGGTTCTCTGAACTCCTCAGTATTAAACCCAAAAGCTTCTTCACACATAATTTTGACTTAATGGCCTTGTTAATGAAAGTTATGTCACTCAAAAAGCTCAATTTTGTCATGAGAATCAATGTGTCCAAGAAAAACAAGTTATAGCCTTCATTAGGCAAACACACATGGACTACTAGTCACTTCTAGAACTATTGCCCTCAAAATATGTGTAGATTGAACAATGAACTTTGCAAAAACTATAGGAGACAAGAGTAGATTTCTAAAAAACTAGAGATTACAAGAAATGAGTATGATTTGCTAAGGGAACTATTTTATGACTTGGAAGTCAAGATGAAAGTCCAAAATGCAATAATGTGGAGAATGTTCCAAACATACTCCTAGAAGGTCAAAAATAGAGATAAAGCAACCTGAAAGGTATGGATATGTCTCTACACTTGTAAAAAAGTGCTCTATTTATTTGGCCAAAGACTCAATTTCAAATAAACTTTCAACATTTGAAGAAGATAAGGGTAACCCTATTTGGGAGTAAGCTATGAAAGTCGAGATAGAAGCTTTAAAGGAAATGGACACATGTGCATTGGTTCCAATGCAAACTATTCATAAGGTAATAGCTTTCACATGGGTCTATAATTTGAAAATAAATTCACATGGATCAATTTTTAGGTACAAGGCCAAATTGGTTGCTAAAGAATGCTCAAACTCAAGGCATAGAATATGAGGAGAGTTTCTCATGATTTTCCAAAATGATTGCCATCAGGACATTACTAAGTGTAGCAGCTACAAGAAATTGGAAGCTATTTCAACTTGATGTGAAGAACGCCTTTCTCATTGGGTGGATGAGTGAAGAGGTATACATGTCACAACCTACAGGTTTTGAAAACACTAATTATACATCTTATATGTGTAGACTCAAAAAGCCACTATATGGATTAAATCAAACTCTTAGAGCTTGGAATTTCACATTAGTAATCTATCTAGAAGATCAAGGTCTAAGGTCAAGCAATACAAATCCTTCTTCGTTCATAAAACTTTATTACAATGAAGTTATCTATTTATGTGTACATGTAGATTTCATAAATGTGATAGGAGAACTATCACATTTATGAAATCTACATGTACACATAAATAGATAACTTCATTGTAAAAGGAGTTCAAACTAGTGATCTAGGAGAGCTCATATTTTTCTTACGCATGCAAGCCATAAACACAGATCAAGAGATGTATTTGAATAATAGGAGATACATTCAAGATCTAATCCTAAAGTTCAAGATGGAGAATGCTAAACTTGTAGGTTCACATTTGGAAATGATTCATAAACTCACTCTTTATGAAGGTGAGAAGATTGAGGACATTAAAGAAAATCAAAGCTTGCTACATACTTGATCTATGCTACTCATAAAAGGGCGAAATTCTCATGTAGTATAGGAAGTGGTAGGCTAATTCATGCACTCTCTAAGGATATCACATATGGATGGAGCTAAGAGAGCACTCAAGTACCTCAAGGGCACAATAAGTGAAGGTATATATTATCCTTATTCATCAAATTTAAATTTGAATCTATACTGAGATGTAGATTGGGTAGGATCAAAGGATCATAGGAGAAGTACTTTAGGATTCTTAGGATTTACAGGTTCAAAGCTAGTGTCCTAGAGTTACAAGAAGCAACCAATAGTTCCTTTATCCTCAACTGAAGCAGACTATAGAGGTTTGACCATGGCAAATCAAGAGGCAATATGGTTACGGGAATCATATACAGATTTTGGACTTGTGAGTTCCAGACCTCACATATTTCTAGATAATCGAAGCTCTATGCAATTAGGAGAAAACCTCGTCTTTCATGCAACAACAAAAACATAGAAATTCATTACCATTTCATTAGAGAGAAGCTCATGGCAAAGAAGATTGAAATTTCCTTTGTTCCAATTGAAAAGAAGGTAGCAGACATGATGAGAAAGGAACTTGATGGAATCAAACTTTGCAGGTTTAGATAAATTGTTGGCATTCAACCTATGAGAGAATGAAAATTCAAGCATGCTTTAGCTTGACAAGGAGATATAAGGACATCAAGCTCTCATCATGCTTGAAATTGTTTCTAGGCATAAACTCACTCTTGAAGTGAACCTTAGAGTTAACCAATCTTTATTGATGTAAATGCTCATGACCATTTTGATATCCCATGAGAATTATTTATCCATGTAAAAGTCATAAAGCTTTATTCTAAAGAGTAGAGTAAAGGAATAAAAAAGCCACAAGTTTTTTGGACTTTTCATCAATCAATCAATCACCAAAATCAAGTGAGCTTGATCCTCCACTTTCCCTAGATTAAAGGAAAGAAATTTTCTTCATCACAACAAATACTACTGGTGTGGATGGGAATTTGATCTCACTACAGATGAGTCATGATGTATTCAAGAGATTATAGAATAATCAAAAACCATTTTGTAAGATACGTTAGATCAATACATATACACTTTTTGATGTTTAACTTTGCTCTTCTTTAATTTCTACATCATCATCTTCAACTATAGTCAAGTTGCAAAAGTTGGTTCTCTCTCCACAATGACCCAAACTTGATGAGTCAGCATTAGCTAGAAGTTTAATAGTGTCAAATTAATGTATAAAAAGTTTTTTTGCATTTATTTTAATAAAATTGTGAGAAATAGCAATATTAAGGCGTTAGGTTCTATCTCTCCACATCCCTAAAAAGTTGCAAATACCACCAATCAAAATTAAACTTATTATTGGCACATTGGTTGATGATTGTTGATATATTTAGGTAGTGATGTGTGTGAACACACTAGGACCAGCGGGGCACTTTTTTCCCTCTTTAGGAGGATTTTTTCCCCCGACTTTTATATACGCCTACTACCCTAATGGGCTACTTATCTTTGTATATTCTCTAGTAATACATTCAGTATTATGTGTTGTGCTCCAATCTTCTTCTCCTCCCTTGTGTTGTTAGCATGCTTCTCCAGATGTCTATCTCCAACAATTGGTATTAGAGCAGGTGGTCGCTTCATCTAGGGTGTCGTCGACACTCCTCCGATTGTAGTCTGAGAATCGCATGAATTTTGGTGAGCATACTCAGCATGTTTTCGAGATCAAAACAGCTTCACTTCTGTGGTGCCGAAATCGCGATCTAAGCTCGTTCCGTCCTCCAAACGCACTATCACAGTGATTGTGCAGGCTATTTCGTCTTTTTGTGACAAAGGTATATACCAGTTTTTGTTCGCCAGTATAAGCGTCTTGAAGTTTGCTACACGTCTAGCAGAATTCGTCTGGGCAGTTCTATTCAACTTTTTGAGATACAGTCAATTTTTTTGCATCAAGGTATTTTAGTCACCTCCCATGGCTGAAAGTAGTGATGTATTCCGTATGTTGGATACGGTGGATGGTACCAACTACCCGTTATGGGCTTATATGATGTGACATGTATTGGTTGCAAAAGGACTGTCGAACATTGTCCAGGGTGTTGACAAATGTCCTATCACACCTGCAACTGTTACAACTGCATGTACAAAAGCTTAGGCAGAATGTGTCGAAGATGATGATATTCTGCATATTCCTGTTCGTGTTGCGATTTCTGCTGCGCCTACTGTAAAGCAAATTTGTTAGGATGGCAGAGATGCCCAGGCACATGCATTGATAGCTTTGTCTATCAAACGTGCTATTATTCCTCACATTCGCTCTTGGAGAACATCTAAGGATGCTTGGGATACACTTACTTTGGGATACACTTACCACATTGTACCAAGCTAGGAATGAGGCTTGTGTTGCTTACCTCCGAAAACAGTTGGAGAGTGAGCACATGAATGAAGGTGATTCTATGGACAGTTTCCTAACAAAGATCAAAGACTTGAAGGAACAGTTGATTTCTGTTGATGAGGTTATAGTAGATAGCTCACTTGTGCAGATCGTTCTGAATGGTCTTCCTGATTCATATCAGAGTTTTGCTTCTACTCTTTGGTTGATGATGAAAGGCAATCCAAATGCCTTGTCATTTGAGGAGTTAGTCTCTGTTCTGTTGCAGGAAGATCAGTCCAAGCAAAACAGGTCCATTATGTGTGCTGCAGATCAAGCTTTCTTGGCTAGTAAGAAGGGCAAAGGAAAATGTAGCTCTTCCACTACTAAGCAGAAATCTGCAAATGCTGCACATTTGAAGAACCAAGATAAAGATGAGAAAAAATCAAAAAAGCAAAAACTATTTTGCAAGTACTTTAAAGGGAATGATCATATCATAAAGAACTGTCCAAAACTGGCTGCTAAAGAGGCAAAGAAGAAAGAGGCTAGAATGGTTGTTGCAAAAGCCTCTACACCAAAAACGGAGTTTGCTAATCTTGTGCAGGAAGAAGAATGGGCATTTACTATTGTTTTCTCTTTTGATCCATCTTCTCATGAGCAATGCATGTCTGCAGTAGACTCAGATGTTTGGTACTTTGACAGTCAGGCAACCAAACATATTACCTCGCAGCGTAGTTTCCTCTCTTCACTTGAGCTTGCCCCTACAGCGAATACTGTTACATGCGCCAACAACTCCTCTTATCCTGTTATGGGAGTTGGTAAGATCATTTTGACTACTACTGATGGTAGTTCTTTCACTTTTTCAAATGCTTTGTTTATGCCAAGGATCAAGGAAAATTTGTTATCAGTCTCCGCATTAGACAAGATTGGCTTGGTTGTGAAATGTGTTGATGACAGGTGTACAATTCATGATCTATCAAATGGCAATGTGATTATTGCTTCTGGCATTTTATGTCATGGGCTGTATAAGCTCATAGACTATGAAAGATCTGTAAATGATTTGGCATGTGTAGTACATGATTCTTAGGCTATGTCAGATGCGAAGCTTTGGCATGCACGCTTTGGTCATCTGAATTTTGCTAGTTTGCTACGCCTGTAGAAATCTAAAATGGTGTCCTCTTTGCCCAAACTTGAGATACCTGGAAAACATGTTTGTGAAGGCTGTATTTTGGGCAAAATGCAGCATTCATCCTTTCCAAAAGATGTTTCAGTTTGGGCTACTCAAAAATTGCAGCTTGTACATAGTGATGTATGTGGTCCTATGTAGACACCTTCTTTTGGAAATTATCTTTACTTTGTGACTTTCATCGATGATTTTTCCAGACATGCATGGGTATATCCATTGAAGGCAAAGTCCGAAGTGTTCATGTGCTTCAAACAGTTTTTGGTTTTGGCTGAAAATTTCTCAGCATGTAAAATGGGCACCCTCCGTTCTGATCGAGGGGGGGAATATATGTCTTTTGATTTTAATGCATTTTTGGCTGAACATGGGATAAAACACTAGTGTACAGTGCCATATACACCTCAACAGAATGGAGTTGCTGAACGAAAGCACGTCACTCATGGGGATGGCGAGGTGTATGGTCAAGAGTCAGGCTTTACCACATAGTTTTTGGCTTGAGGTTATCATGTGTGCAGCATATGTACTGAACAGGTGTCCCACTAAACAGCTGCAGTGCATCACTTAGAAGCCAAGTGTCCATGAGATAGATATGTGGAGAGTTATCTTTCTGAGTTAGCGTCAAGACTTTCTCTGGTTTCTCTCAATCTGATCAAGTGGATCAGGAAATCTTTTGTACACATCTAATCTAGAAGATAATCAAGCTATGTTCAAAGTTTCAAGGTCTAATTCCTTTCAGGTTTTGTGTATGATCAATAGGAACATTTATATGTAAAGTCTACAGATAGACCTCTCAGAGTCGCACACTTTTTCATGTCAATGTTTTGCTTGGATCTCATTGCATAGTGCGAATTTTTTTATGAATCAACATTCAAAAACTAAGTTAAAAGGTAAGGAAGCTATGGCTAAAAGCATTTAGGAAAACAGGACTTGTATTGTGAGAAATCAACCTTAGAAGTTGACTATGTCAAAGTCGCTTGTTCAAGAAGATAGTTTCTAACATACTTTTGATCTTAAAGATCAAGTTTAAAGTTTTAATGACTATTTTGAAGGTCTAATGGTTGATATGATTGTGCAAAGGTAGCATGGAGATATGTGCATCATTGGATTATTGAAATTTGAAGTAATGTGCAGGTAATGAAGTAAAATTCTGAAGCAGACTTCTTGAAGAAGAAAAGTTTTCACTCAGAGAAGTGATAGTGAATGATTTGGTAAATTAAGGTAACATTTGTGTAAAGTTTGGTCTATAACTAATATAGAGGTGCTCTTAAATCATTATAGATCAAGCCTTTGGAGATTTAAAGGTCTCGAGCAATTACCCTCCCACTCGAATGAACTATTCTTAACTCATATAGATAAGAATAGTTCCATGGAATGCAATGTTGGAGCAAGTCTATGACAAGCCTAAGTATTGGCTTGAGTCCCACACAGTCATAGAAAAAGCCTTAAAATGAAGACTATGTAAAGTTCACTTGTGAACTACCTCTTGTAACTTTTGAAGAGTTTACTTAATGTAAAAGTAAGAGAATCTTAACTGGTTGAGTCCACATGATCAAGAATGGAAAGAGGAGCCATGAATTCGTGATTTGTGGTAGGTAGAGAATCAAATCAATCATTGATTGATTGGAGAGTGATTGAGGGAAGTTAGCCTCCCAAACTCAACTATAAATAGATGGCAGTTTTAGTCGTGGTTAGAGAGACCTATGTGAAGACCTCCAAGAGCTGAGCTTTATGCCATATCAAGGTGTGATTACAAGGCACACATATGTATCAGTAATTCATTGTATTGTACAAGCAATATACTTTCATTTTCATGATTATTTGAGTTCATCTTTCCATGTTCTTGTGAAGTGTACTACTCACTGCCATTACTCTCAGTTTTCTCAGTCAGCTTGCAGAGATGTTTTCTCTGAGCTTGGTGCATCATTTTCAGTGATTTAACTTGGTAAAGTTAGCTCTATAAGTCTACTATATTCTCATAAATTTTCATGTCATTTGGATGTTGCAATCTTCAGTTATGTTCATTTGAAGTCAACAGGGTCTGTTCATCTTCATCTCTCTGTCAGGTACCAGACTTTTTCACTCATCTTGTCAGAGGTGTTTCTCAGTGGTTACTTATCCAAATTCAGTGATTTAAATCTTGTTGGATTCAGCTTACTGTCTAGTATAACCATACAAATTTTCATAATCATTGGATTTCTACATTTTTAGTTATGGTGATTTTTCTGCTCACTAGTCTATTTCTATAGCAGCCCGTGAAAATCGGGATGATGTCATCACTTGTTAAAACTCATTCTCAGTGTGTGCTTTGTTATTTTTGATGAGAATACTCTTGAAAGTTAGCTCTTTAAGCTAACTAGACTTCCCCAAGAGGAATTAAGCTAATTGCTGCTGTGCTCAAAGAATTATGTAAAACACTGGACAGGTGTATGAACCAAGAATAGCAAGTTTTCACCTCTGAGCTAACTCCAACTTATCTGTTTTGATCTATCTTTTTGAGAGTGATCTTCCAAGGTACATAGGGTGTCTAATACATCCATTGGCAAGCTAAAAGGGCCCACCATCTACTCCTGGAGTTCATTTGGCTGGTGTAGATCAAGGATTTTGCAACACCTCTTCATCTTCAAACACATACTTATCCATCTCTTCACAGTGGTATCAGAGCAAGGTTGGACAACATGGCAGATGGATTTCCTTCATCAATTGACAAATTGGATAGAGGTAATTACTCAGCTTGGTCATTAAGGATGGAAGCTTATCTCCAAGGTAGAAGTTTATATGGTTATGTGGCTGGAGATGAAGTTATGCCAAGTTTCAGGAACAAAAGTCAACCAACACAAGAAGAGCAAGAAAGATTGAGCACATGGTGCTCCAAGGATGCACTTGCGAGGTCTTATCTCCTCAACTCTATCTCAGATTTTTTTTTGCCTCACATTAGAAGTTGTAAGACATCTTAGGAAGTGTGGGATGCACTTGAAGCTTTCTTTTCTTCAAGTACCAAAGCTAGGAAGCATCAACTATGGCTGGATTTCACAACTCTCAAGAAGGCTCCCAAACAAAATGTGACTGATTTTGTCACAAAGCTCAAGGACATAGCAGATCAGTTGGGAAGTATTGGAGAGGTAATAGATGAAGAGCAAATTGTAAGGCAGGTGATCAATGGCTTGAAGGCAGATGATAAGTGGGAAGCATTCACCACAGCTATGGATTTGTACATGGACATGCATGTACCTGATTTCAACACACTCATTGGACAACTACTTACTCAAGAGGCAAAGCTTATCAAAAATGGAGAAAGCTCTAAAGGTAATCAATCTTCAGCTTTATACACTGATAAAAGCAAGTCCAAAGATAACAAAGGAAAGGCAAAGAAAGTGGATGATGAAGCAAGTACATATCAAGCTAACTATGCAGGTAGAGGAAGACATGGCAGAGGTAGAGGAAGAGGAGGTAGACAAGGCAGGGGGAGATCCCAAGACTCCAACTCATGTTCTATTTGTGGATTAACTAATCATACAATTGAAAATTGCTTTAGGAATTCCAGGAATCAAAGAGGTAGAGGATACAATAGAGGAAGTTATGGCTACTCAAGAGGAAGGTTCAACAACTACAATCATTCAAACTATCAAGGAGGCTACAAAGGAAGGAGAGACTACAATAACTACACAGAAGACTCAAACAAAGAGGATTCATTATTGATCATGAACATGGCTATGCCACAAGGTAAATCTGATGAGCATGTTTTCTACATAGATTCAGGTTGTTCAAATCATGTGGCAGGAAATGTGGCACTCCTATCAGATTTAGAAGATCCAAGGAATAAGCATGAGGTACAAACAGGAGATGATACAAAACATCCTGTGGAGAAAATAGGCAATGTCAAAGCACCTGATGGAAACATCAACCTACTCAGTAAGGTACTCTATGTCCCTACCATTACAAAGAATTTGATAAGTGTTGGGCAGATAGTAGAGAAAGGGTTGCAAGTCAGGTTCACAAAAGCAGGAGCATTTGTTGAAGATCCAAGTCAAGGATTCAGAAGAATTGCAAAAGGTGAAAAGACAGGTAGATTGTTCACATTTGAATTACAGGACACTAGAAACATTGCTCTCTTTAATTATGGTAGTCAGACACTCACAGAATTGGAAGTATGGCACAAAAGGTTAGCACATATTGGTGAAAGGTCATTAAAGCAAATCTGCAGGGACCAAAGTGTACTTGGACTTCCTAATTTGTCAAAACAACATATGATTTATAAGTGCAGTGCATGTCAATTTGGAAAGTCTCACAGGTTACCATTCATGAAGAAAGGTTATATGCATGGAGATCTCTTGGAGTTGGTTCATACAGATGTATGGGGACCTAGCAAGGAAGCTTCAATATCTGGATCAAGGTATTATGTTTCTTTTATTGATGATTGCAGCAGATGGACTATCCTATTCTTTATGAAACACAAAGATGAAGTTTTTTCATGTTTCAAAAGATATTTGGCTCTTGTGGAGAATCAAACAGGTAAATCACTAAAAAGGCTAAGTTCAGATGGAGGGGGAGAATACTTCTCCCATGATTTTGATTCTTTTCTTCAAGAAAGAGGAATCAAAAGAGAGGTAACTACAAGGTACACTCCTGAGCAAAATGGAGTGGCAGAAAGGAGGAATAGGACAATTGTTGAAGCTGCAAGGTCTATGTTAAATGAAAAGCATTTACCTAATTACTTATGGGTTGAGGCTGTATCTACAGCCACTTACTTGATTAACAGGTTGCCTTCAAAATCCCTTGATGGGATGACTCCATATGAGGCTTGGAATGGAAGAAGACCAAGCTTAGATCATTGTAAAATTTTTGGATGTATTGCTTTTGCTCATGTTCCTTCACAGGTTAGAGGCAAGATGGATCCAAAGGCAGAAAGGTGTGTATTTATTGGATATGACAACAATCAAAAGGGCTACAGGTTATACAACCCTACCAACAAAGGATTCTTGGTAAGCAGAGATGTAGTTTTTTATGAGAACAATTCATGGTATGAAGATTCATGCAGGAAGATCAATTTACCATATGATCTTGAAGAAGATTTTCCAAAGCTTGGTAGAGAACAATCAAAGATTGAAGAACAATACACCTCAGAGGATGATGAAGAATCTCACATGGAAAATATCAAAGCATGGAAGTCTAAAGGTAAAGCAAAATTGCAGGAACTTGGACATGAAGCAGAATCATCACATCATGGCCTAAGAAGATCTATGAGGGAAAAGAAAAAACCAGAAAGGTATGGGTTTGACACCTCATTAGTAACTAAACATTCTATCTACATAGCACAGGACATAAACCAAGAGGAGCCATCATCATTTGAAGAGGCCAAAGCAAAAACAGAATGGAAGCATGCAATGAAGGAAGAGATTGAAGCACTTGAGGAAAACAACACTTGGGATTTGGTGCCCAAGACTTCATCCATGAAGGTAATAGGCTCAAGATGGGTCTATAAACTCAAGAAGAATTCTGATGGTTCAATTAACAGGTATAAGGCAAGGCTTGTGGCAAAAGGCTTTGCACAAACTCAGGGAATTGATTATGAGGAGACTTTCTCTCTTGTGGCAAAGATGCCTACTATTAGGGTTTTGCTTAGTATTGCCTCTTCCAAGAATTGGAAGATACTTCAACTAGATGTAAAGAATGCATTTTTGAATGGTTGGATAACAGAAGAGGTATATATGGCACAACCACCTGGTTTTGAGAATCAAGTTTATCCTGATTATGTGTGTAAACTTAACAAAGCATTGTATGGTCTCAAGCAAGCTCCAAGAGCTTGGAATTTCAGGCTTGTTTCATTCTTGCAAGACAAAGGCTTTCAACCAAGCAAGGCAGATCCTTCACTCTTTATTAAAAAGAGTAATTCCGAGGTCATCTATCTATGTGTATATGTAGATGATATTATATTGACAGGAAATGATGCAGATGGTATGAAGAAGATCAAAGATCAGATGAGAGAAGAGTTCACGATAAGTGATTTGGGTTCACTTACCTACTTCCTAGGTTTGGAAGTTGTCTACAAAGATCATGGTTTGTTTCTCACTCTAAGGAAGTACATTAAGGACATGTTGGCAAAATTCAAGATGCAAGATTGTAAGATTGCAGGTACTCCAATGGAGGTCAATCACAAATTGAGCTCACATGAAGGTGAACTCATAGAGGACATCACATCATATCAAAGTCTAGTGGGTAGTCTCAACTATGTCACATTGACAAGAGTAGATATATGTTACAGTGTGAGTGTGCTAAGCCAATTTATGCACACACCAAGGAAACCACATATGGATGCTGCCAAAAGGATTCTCAAGTATCTCAAAGGAACCATAAATGAAGGACTTTATTATCCTTATGTATCTGATTTAGGTTTGAAGCTATTTTCTGATGCAGATTGGGCTGGCTCCAAGGAAGATAGAAGGAGCACTTCAGGTTATCTTACCTTTGCAGGTTCAAAGCTTATTTCATGGTCATCCAAGAAGCAACCCACAGTTGCTCTCTCTTCTACTGAAGCTGAATATAGAAGTCTTGCCATAGCTACACAAGAAGCTATGTGGATGAAGACATTGTTCAAAGATCTTGGATTGGAGTTTGGAACTCCAAATATTTTTGGTGACAATATGAGTTCTATTCACTTGGCTACTAATCCTATTTTTCATGCAAGGACTAAACATATTGAAGTTCATTATCACTATGTACGAGAGAAGGTTCTAAGCAAAGAGATTCAAATATCATATGTGTCCACTCATCAACAATGTGCAGATATTCTAACCAAAGCATTGGATGGTACAAAGCTTTGCAAATTCAAGGCTATGATTGGTTTGCAGGTAATCTTGGAAGATTGAAGACCTCAAGCATACTTGGCTTGAGGGGCAGTTGTTGGAGCAAGTCTATGACAAGCCTAAGTATTGGCTTGAGTCCCACAAAGTCATAGAAAAAGCCTTAAAATGAAGACTATGTAAAGTTCACTTGTGAACTACCTCTTGTAACTTTTGAAGAGTTTACTTAATGTAAAAGTAAGAGAATCTTAACTGGTTGAGTCCACATGATCAAGAATGGAAAGAGGAGCCACGAATTCGTGATTTGTGGTAGGTAGAGAATCAAATCAATCATTGATTGATTGGAGAGTGATTGAGGGAAGTTAGCCTCCCAAACTCAACTATAAATAGATGGCAGTTTTAGTCGTGGTTAGAGAGACCTATGTGAAGACCTCCAAGAGCTGAGCTTTATGCCATATCAAGGTGTGATTACAAGGCACACATATGTATCAGTAAGTCATTGTATTGTACAAGCAATATACTTTCATTTTCATGATTATTTGAGTTCATCTTTCCATGTTCTTGTGAAGTGTACTACTCACTGCCATTACTCTCAGTTTTCTCAGTCAGCTTGCAGAGATGTTTTCTCTGAGCTTGGTGCATCATTTTCAGTGATTTAACTTGGTAAAGTTAGCTCTATAAGTCTACTATATTCTCATAAATTTTCATGTCATTTGGATGTTGCAATCTTCAGTTATGTTCATTTGAAGTCAACAGGGTCTGTTCATCTTCACCTCTCTGTCAGGTACCCGATTTTTTTACTCATCTTGTCAGAGGTGTTTCTCAGTGGTTACTTATCCAAATTCAGTGATTTAAAGCTTGTTGGAGTCAGCTTACTGTCTAGTATAACCATACAAATTTTCATAATCATTGGATTTCTATATTTTTAGTTATGGTGATTTTTCTGCTCACTGGTCTATTTCTGTAGCAGCCCGTGAAAATCGGGATGATGTCATCACTTGTTAAAACTCATTCTCAGTGTGTGCTTTGTTATTTTTGATGAGAATACTCTTGAAAGTTAGATCTTTAAGCTAACTAGACTTCTCCAAGAGGAATTAAGCTAATTGCTGCTGTGCTCAAAGAATTATGTAAAACACTGGACAGGTGTATGAACCAAGAATAGCAAGTTTTCACCTCTGAGCTAACTCCAACTTATCTGTTTTGATCTATCTTTTTTAGAGTGATCTTCCAAGGTACATAGGGTGTCTAATACATCCATTGGCAAGTTAAAAGGGCCCACCATCTACTCCTGGAGTTCATTTGGCTGGTCTAGATCAAGGATTTTGCAACACCTCTTCATCTTCAAACACATACTTATCCATCTCTTCACATGCAAGACATATGGTCATATCTTCTTTTCAAGCAAAATGACATTTTTGCAATATGGAAGCACTTTCAAGAGAAAGAGAGCAAACATTTTAACAAGCTCAATACATTAGCGAATACAATTTCATTTGCAAAGATAACGTTTCAAGATTCATACGTTTCATTTATCGAATCTGAACTACACAAGTTTAAGAGTTATCAAATCTTTTTAAAATCTCTTGTTCTCGTGGATATGGAATATATTGTTTTTTTTATTATGTTTCTTATTAAGTTTTAATGTAGTGGTACGTCTAAGCACTAATTTTCTTTTGAGATTCCTCGCTCTTACCAAATGGCATACTTCTATCACCCTCTTTAATATTGGCTTCATTAGGTAAAATAACAGCTGAATACTCAATCATTAATTGATTCCATCTGCTTCATCACCTTTTCAAGGTTTTTATGATGACATGGAAACTCATGCAAGTCCTTGTAAAAATATTCAAATGGAAAATAAAATTTATTGCACGTGATGTCAACCACGATGCATGCTTCGTTACTTGAAACAATCGGTTACTCTGAGCTCTCGTCCTCATCGTCTCATTTTTGTACAAAATTCTCCATCTTCCATCTTGATGGTTTGAGATTTTTAAATCACTTGAAAGTCTCTCCCTCATGTCCTTGATGCCTTCTTCATCATCAGCATGGTTTGAGATTTTTAAATCATTTGAAAGTCTCTCCCTCATGTCCTTGATGCCTTCTTCATCATCAGCTATAATTATCAAGTGATCTAGATATAAACATAAGTAGATAAATGCTCACCATATCTTTTGTATAATAAGGATGGTGTGACTATATCTTTCACCATATCTTTATGCCCTTGGGACTTTCTTTTGAGGAGATGGTGTGATTATGTCCAGAGATGAGCTGGCACTTCACAAATCCTTCTCTACACCTGCCAATCTAACTTTGGGGATGCACAATAGACCCCTTTAGCTTCACAATGATGCATTTAGAACCAGCAAGTTATTTAATTGGAGCATCACTCTCGATTGTTTGCATCAAAACAAATAACAATAATATGCAAGTAATGTGAAGGACCTTCTGTTTTGGGAATAGAAAGGCTTAGTATTATGCTCAAAGCTCCCAATCTGGTATGAATTGACTAGAGAGCTTTTTCACACACCTAATAGGAGTGTATAGCTAAGTAAAGCAAGTTATTTCATAATTTAGCTACACCATACAAAGGGAAATGAATCTAGCAAGTCAAGGGATCATCCCGGCTTGTCAGAATCTAGAAGGTATGCACACACAATCACCTCCCTTACTTCCTATCTCACGATCTACTAAACCAAACTTGATGAAAATTAATATGTGATCGTTAGAACCTCTATTCTAGATAGAACAAGTTAAAGTATAGCAAATGAGTAAGTACACGTAGAGAAATCCATTCCAAAAGATCACTCTAATGATGAAGGTGCTCGAGCAGATAGTAAATAGAAATGTACTTCATGAAATCAAAAGGAAATGTTGTTGAACATATGATACAAAGGGATTGTAGTGGACTACCCACAAGTAGTGTGAGCTCAATTTATGCTCAAGTTTGTAGGTCAATGCCTCTCAGAATGGCTCAATTGTCCCATGACTAAAAGTATGTGTATTTATACACATGTCTTGAGTTTGAATTTGAATTTTCCCTCACCTAAAAGTGATCCTACACTTTAGGGATGACTTGAATTGATTCTTCCTACCAAATGATTCATGGTTTTATCTTCTTAACTACACGAGATTCCTTCTTCTTTTCTACATTTGCTTTTATCTGAGATAAATACAATGAGATTGACTAGCATAGGTTCACATGTGGTTCTCTCTTGTGAAGATGTAAATGGATGTATAGTCATGAATTATTAGCAATGATGTGTAGTCCTGAATCATTAACTATTGCTACAATGTTTCTTGAGACTATAGAGTGCCTTCTTTACTTGAAAACATAATCTAATAAAACCCTAATTGTTGGTCTATGTATACCATCTCCACTAGCTCTCCATTTAGAAAAGCATTTTTCAAATCTAGTTGGTAAATCTTCTAATGCTTTCTAGTTGCAAATGCAAAGATTATTATGAAGGGCTAACAGCCTCTTCATAGTCCACTCCATAATTTTTAGCAAACCCTTTAGCTTCAAGGCTTTCTTTTTACCTAACAATACTATCATTTTAATGTTGTTTTACCTTATACAGCCACTGGTTTACAATAATCTTCACGTATTTTTTCCTTCGAACTTGCATTTCATCTGTGTTCTTTTTACAGGAAGTTCAAAAAGTTAATATGTCTAGGTTCAACAAGACATCATACTATTTGAAATAATCACATTGATTTCAAAACAATCCAAGTAAAATCATCTTATATGTGAAGCATGTAAATGATGTACTTATTATCATTTTAACTTATGTTAATCATATGTTTCTCCTTGGTCTTAATGAGACACATATTACTGAGTTTGATGCAAATTTTTGTGCCTCTTTTCATATAGTGCAAGTATGGCTTTTGTATCTCTAGTATGTTTTTTCCCCTTTAAGAGGTTTTCGCTCCAAGTTCAAGATATCAAAATGAACTTAATGAGCTACATATTTTTGTACTTTAGTATTTTGTAACATCACTTTATTTTGTGTTCCTAAGCTCTTCTTTTCCATGTTTGTGCGTTCTTTCTCTCTGGAAAACAACAACGATTTATTCTTTAAACAAGGGGGTAGAAAAATACATAATAGATAAAATGGATATGGAATATGGATTTGTAGATATCAATCTTTTCTTCAAATAAATTAAATGAAAATCCATAATGGCATTTCTAGTTCTTATTTTATACAAAGAAAAATTTGCAATGCTTTCTCAAATTTCAAAGCAAGGAAGTGAGTCAAAGTAAAAATTCAAGTTCTTCTTTTAGTCTCACAAAGATTCATTCATAAATAATGTTTCTTTCAATAAAATTGTTCTTAATATACTTTATTAACATCTTCAAATTCAAAAATTTCTAGATGGAAATTCTTATTTCTCCACATAGTTATAAATAAGCACTTTCTTGTAGCATGTAGTTCATTATACATTGCATAATGTATTATACATAATAACATTATAAGGAACCAATGAAACGGTAAAGTATTGCTCGTTTATCATGTTGTAGACTTGAACATATCCCTCTTTGGCTAACCTTCATTGACGTTCCAAAGTTTTCTAGATAATATGTTTAGCATAAATGAAATATTCTTTTGTTATTCTTGATTATTAGCTTCAGTTGTTTGCTTAGAAGCCATAAGTATGTGATGAAAATGCTATTGCTAGATTTAGAGATTTATTATTTTCATGATGAAGAATAAAACTATCAAGCATGGAAATATTGTGCTCCAATATAACATGCAAATTTACAACATCAAACCATTTTCATAAATGTGCATTCTCCAATCCATCAATTTTATTATTGGTAGCATCTTCATTAGTGAACTAAGGCATGTTAATTTCTTTAAACACATCTTTTGAATCATACAATAATACAATACCATCATATGATTTCACTTGTATTTATCATGTGGATATATAACATATTCTCTATGCTCTCAACCATACTTGTATCGGCAAGAAATTAAAAAAATATAATGTATCTACTTGAAATTGTTTTTAAGCACATGATGATGAGTGTTAGAGTTAGGATCATAGTCTTTATGAAATTGGAATCGGCAAGTTCAAGGACACCACCTACGTTAATGAACTCGATTAATCTTTCAACATGAATACTAGTTTTACTTGTTTTCTATAGTTTGTCCCAATTGATCATCAATACTAATTCTAATCATCCATAAACCTAAATGGTTATTCTTTTGGATGAAAACATAAAGGTATTGTTGTACTCATTCAAGTGATTTTTATAACTGTGTGTTTAACATGTTTAAATTTGCTTGGTTTTTGGGAATAAGTTGATGTATATTTGAATTTCACTTGATATATTCTTCTTTTACTGTCATCAGAAAGCATCGGATTCATGTCCAAAATAATTACATTTTTATTAGTGCGAATTGTATCACAAGTAATAACCGTGTATTTTTGAAAATAGGACAACATATGTGATGTCTCTCATGAAATCCTCGTACAAAATGTATTTGATAGATAATGGTACATCGGTTGAATAGTGTTTCTTCATGCTTGAAATTTAATAACATTGACTTCTATAAAATGGCATTGAAATTTAATAGTGCATGTTCTGTAGATATGTAAAATCTACATATTCTCATATTTTCTAATAAACCATATCAATACAAATTTGTTCATCATGTCACTCTATTTTCGGTATGGTGCACTAGTTCGGTCAGCCACCATCTGGAGTCTACGTAGTCGATGGATAGAACCCTTCATCACAGTACTTTCTTTTGAACTCCATACGTAAGCTGGATCCCTTCCCTTTTCTAGAAGTTCAAAAAGCTCCTATTAAGCCTTCAGAAAGTTCCTTCGAAGGACAAAAACCACAATGTTATAGGTTTCCATTGTTTTCAAAAGCCTTTTGACACTCTAAGATTAGCTCAAAGACCTAAGACAAAAACACATTTCAGTACCTGTTAAAGGCCAAAGAAGTGAAGACCTCAAAAGGAAAGATAGTGTCACAACCCGTGGGCAAGGGCAACTTTTCGGAATTGCAATGTCTCATCTATCTAGATATATTATATATTTTAGTCTTTTTTTGGAATCTAAAAACAAGAATGTTCAATTGTTCTTCTGACGAGGATCCTTTGTTCTTTTCCAAGCAAGCAATACGAATTCCCTTGTATTTCTATCCAACACTACTTGGTGCTTGGGAAGTTTGCAGTGATGCGCCAAATTATTGCTACTTATAGGGGGACATAGTGAGCCTCAGAGACCAAGAACCAAGCGACCCTCAAGTGACCCTCTCACAACCCTCTCAAACTTGCTTTGTGCCATCGAGAAGTCCTTGTAAAGCGTTTGCCCGCAATGCTTTAATGCGGGCCAGCTCACCTCGTGTGTTTCCCCGCGACAAATAATGCAGGCCGGCTACGACCGTTTTCTTTGTACTACGTTTTCTTTCTAATGCAAGCTATCTCTTTCGTTCAATCAAGTGAAGTTGGCATTCTAGCAAGCAAAACACACTCAAGCAAGTCATCCCACTGACAGGCCGGTTGTGAGTCATCGAGCGAGCCCGGGGTGTTTGCTTTCTTTTTCGTCATATTTGGTATCAGAGCCTCGCTCAATCAAAGCGGCCTTGGAAAAGGGAGCAGAAAGCTTGTCACACCAGTGCTGGGAGCCTCATCTTAACGTTCCACTTAGTACACCGCAACGAAGGGTAAGAATCAGGACCAATTTCTAAGTGATGTTGAGCCACGAGTAGGCGGCCACAAAGAGGTTGGAAAAGAGAAGCGACGTAACAAAGGGACGCGGCCACAGACACTACCGCCCACAGACCGCAACTACAAATTCACGATTCCAGAGAGGGAAAAGGAAGTACCTTCCCCGGACTGGATGTTGGCTCAAGAGGACTACATCAGCCAACTTGAGTCCACCATCGCCGATTTAGCTCAGATGTTAAAGGGAAAATTTGAGAATAAGGAGGATAAAGAAACCGTGAAACCGCCAGAGCTTAAACAAGGTGAAAGGAGAACATCTAGTCAAGGCCGTAGGCCACATACACGATGACGCTGACCTGTTTCTTCGTCGAATGATGGGAGTGAATCAGACTCATACGGAAGGTTCAAGTTGTGCCCACCTGAGAAATTCAAAGGATGACGCAACTCCCTGATAGTCTCCAAATGGCGGCGAGATATGGAACAATATTTGGAGTTGCAACAGGTAGGCAAAAGATATTAGGTGAAGATTGCCGCATCCTGCTTGGATGACAATAGATGCATGGTATCTTGCTGTGTCTGCACAAGAGGAATTCAGATCATGGAGGGATTTCAAGGTGACATTTGAGGAGTACTTCATTCCTCAAAATGAATCCTTCAAGTTAAGGGATGAATGGCGAGGCCTCAAACAAGAAGGACCACTATCCAAATATATTAGAAAGTATAGAAGGCTCATGCTGCAGATCACAGAGATGCATGATCTCGATCGGCTACATGGCTTTATCTATAGATGCAGCATTTGGACAAGAAGGGAAATACAGAAGCAATTGTCTGGCACTTGGGAAGAATCCATTGTGATGGCTGAGAGGTACCAAGATGTAGAGAACAATAGGCAAGCGCAAAACATGAGAAAGACAAAAAACGTATCTCCAAAGAGAAATCGGCAGGGAACAGTGAACACGAGTAATAACACTCGCCTTGCACCTACTCAAAACACAGGCAACCCACAAGCCCCAAGGAGTAACAATAACTTCGGGAACAATCAGCAACAGACCTTGTCGGCACCCCAATGGCAAAGGAACAATCCCTAGCCTTTCTCTATAACATGCCGCAAGAACCATTGGACACATCAGTGCACACACAATAACAATAATACAGGAATACAAACGGCTCAGGTGGAGGAGGAACCACAAAGACGAAACACGAATATTACCATCACGAGTTGGATGATATTGAAGATAGAGCACATGCAACCAATGAAATTCCACACGTCGGGACAGTGGCAACGTCTCCAAGCTGCTTGCCCACGGTCCTTCGCAACATACAAAACATGTATTTCTGGGGAATGTTTGGAAACACTCAAAAGGCAGGGCTGGTGGATTCTGGTGCTACATAACTTCATGCCCCTAGAGTGTGTACAATTGGCATTGAGTAAACTTCCTGATATGTCGGTCACATTTTCTCAAGGCCGCGATGATAACGTAAAAATTGCTCTTAATGTTTGCATGATAGTGGGTGAATGGACTACAAAATTAGACTTTCTAGTAGTTCCGCTAGATGCATTCGAAGTGATTGTCGGGCTATCATTCATGGACTATCATATGGTGAGCATATTAGGCAAGGGCATAGATAAGCTCCTGCTTGACATGCAAGGGAACATTGTGGTTGTGGACTGTCATTGATCACCAAAGAGAAAGGGCAAAGAAAGTAGAAGTACAAAGGTCAGTTCAGGGAAGCTAGATCAAACGGGTTCAAAGCCACAAGATCCAAAGGGAAACATCATTCCACCTCCTTTGTTGAAGGAAGATTATGATTGGCAAAGGAAGGGGAAGGCACCAATGCAACAAGAGGGTATGCCATAAAGGAGTCAAGATAAAGGGACCTAAAAAGGTAACAAGACATTGAGGTTACAGGCAAGAAAGATAAAGTCAATAGCCACGATCACAAGGGTAGAACAAATGAAGTGTACACAGGCACTACTAACTGCTAAGCAAACGGAAAAGGCCATTAAGCAAGGGGCAAAAGCACACCTATGTGTGTTATGATGCAATCTAGTAGGCATAGATGAAGATGAAAATGACAACATGAAGATCGGCGATCAGCACATACATCAGGTACTGAAAGAATATGAGGATGTGTCCCTAGCCATCTGTCCAATGGGCTGCCCCTGCTAAGGCAAGTCCAACATAGGATTGAAGTTATGCGGGGTCATGCCCTGCCTGCCAAAGCTCCTTATAGGATGAATGAAACGAACCTAAAAGAACTCAAAATACAACTAGTGGAACTGGAACAACAAGGGTTCATCATACCAAGTAGTTCACCATATGGAGCTCTGATTCTATTCCTCAAGAAGAAAGACAGAAGCATGCGGTTATGTGTGGATTACCGTGCATTGAACAAGATCACTATCAAAACGAAGTACCCGGTTCTAGTCATGGAAGAACTAATGGACCGACTCGAACAAGCAAAGTACTTTACAAGAATTAACTTGAGATCTGGCTACTGTCAAATCAGGATAGCAAGCAAGACATTGAGAAAACAGCATTCCAAATACGCTATGGAAGCTATGAATGTTTGTCATGGCTTTTGGTCTCACAGGTGCACCACGAACTTTCTATAGAGAAATGAACGATGGGTTTCGTGATATGTTGGATGAATTCCTGATTATTTACATAGATGACTTATTGATCTTCAGTCGAACTATAGAAGAACATATAGAACATGTGAGGGCGGTATTGCAGCGCCTCAAAGAAAGGCAACTCTATGCAAAGCCTGAGAAGTGCGAATTCGCCATGACTTGGATTAAATTTTTGGGTTTCGTTGCATCGGAAAAAGGAGTGATGATTGATCCTCACAAAATCAAAGCGGTGCGACAATGGGCACCTCCACGTATAGTTTGAGAAGTAAGAGAGTTTATTGGATTCTATCAGTTTCTGCGCAAATTTATAAAAGACTTCAATAAGGTTGTGGCTCCACTCACAGAGTTAACAAAAGGGAAAGGTTGCTTTGTGTGGGGATCAAAAGAACAAGATGCTTCTGAACAACTCAGCATCTTGAACAACTCAAACAGGCGATGTGCGAAGCCCCTGTGTTGAAGCTGCCAGAGTTTCACAAAGAGTTTGAAATACATACATATGCATCAGGATTAGCAATTGGAGGGGTTCTTAAACAAGATGGATGTCCAATGGCTTACAAGTCACATAAATTTTCAAATACAGAGTTAAGATGGAGCACTCGTGAGAAAGAGATGCTCACAGAGATCCACTGTCTATGGAAGTGGCACCACTTTGTGCAGGACAAACATACCAAAATCTATGTGGACAATATATCACTAAAGTATTTCTTCACTCAGCCAAAGTTGTCTCCCAAGCAAGCCCGCTAGCAAGACTTTTTGGCAGAGTTTGACATAGATATCATTCATAAACCGGGGAAGCAGAATATGATGCTTGATGCATTGAGTAGATGACCTACATTGGCGGCCTTGTCCATGGCCGAAAGCGAGACGAAAGATCAGATAAGGAAACTCCAACAAACAGATCCCGAAATACAAAGAATCATAAAGGATGTACACTCCGGTTTAGATCACAAAGGAAGTATTCTATCATGAACAACATGCTATACAGCAAAGGGAAGTTATGTATCCCAAAGAATGCCAAACTACAATGTGCACTCTTATGGGAGGCGCACGACTACCAACTTGCAAGACATGGTGGACAAAGGAGAAGTTATGAACGCTTAAAAGAACATGTGTTTTGGCCCAACATGAAAGCTTATGTAATAGAATACGTACAAACGTGCTCAAGTTGTCAACTTGTGAGACAACAAAGAATCAAACTGGCAGGACTACTACAGTCGATGCCCATCCCCCAATCAACCTTGGGACATGGTAAGCATGGACTTCATTACGTAACTCATTCATGTCAGCCTTTTGAAACATCCGCCCCGATACACATTTTGGATGACAAGTCACTCTCACTGAGGACCCGATTGATCAGCAACAAACCGAAATGATCCTAAAAGAAAAGAGCACTCAGGTCCTTGTCAAGTGGCATGGATGGCCCCTCAAAGAAGCCACATGGATAAGTAAAACCAGCATGCCACCAACAGCCCAAGCCCTAATTGAGGAGTTCCAGGCGACTCATCCATCGACATCCCAAGCCCGAATTCTTTAGCTTTACGAGGATGCAAAGCTCTTCGAAGCAAGGAAAAATATGTAACAACCCGTGGGCAAGAGCCCGCCCCCCTATATTTCTATCCAAGACTAGTTGGTGCTTGGGAAGTTTGAGTGATGCGCCAACTTATCGCTACTTAAAGGGACCAAGAACCAAGTGACCCTCAAGCGACCCTTGCGATCAACGTGTTGTAGCATGCATGCTAGTCCCCTCAGCACACCCCTCTCGAAAGTTCCTTGTGCCATCGAGAAGTCCTTGTGACGCATTTGCCCACGATACTTAACGTAGGCCAGTTCATCTCGTGCATGTCCCCCCGACGCTTAACGCAGGCCGGCTATGGCCGTTTTCTTTGTACTTCGTTTTCTTCTAATGCAAGCTATCTCTTTCGTTCAAGCAAGTGAAGTTGGCATTCTAACAAGCAAAACACCCTCAAGCAAGCCATCCCACTGACGGGCCGATGCGAGTCACCGAGGGAGCCCGGGGTGCTTGCTTTCTTTTTCGTCTCAGATAGAAAGGTGAGCACAACAAAAAACTTTTCAGTTCGTAAATCCTGATGTATGGCATGCGCAAAGAAAAGTGCATATCATTGTTTGCCTTCCATACATCATTTTCGCTATTCTGTTTGTTTTCGTTTCAATATTTGGTTGAACAATTTCATGTTTTGCTAATCAGTTTAGTACCCTTCACATCTCGCTAGCATGCCTTAACATAAATACCTACGAATGTCATCTACAGCGGCTTCTATATGTGCTACTGGACACATTGCATATAAGTGTAACTTAAATTCTTATCATTATTCCTAGCTTCACGCTCGCACCCAGAAACAGAAAGTCATATGCAGAATATAGACTTTCACTATGAATATGATCAATTGATCACCCTTAAAACTAGTAAAAATATTGCTGTTTTTTGCCAAAAAATAATGATCAAAGACAAAAATGTTATTGAATTTTCACTCCATGCAGTCAAAGTGGCAATAGTTCAACATGCCCTTTGAATTACAGTTAAAGACCAAAAAAGGGTAAATTATAGTCCACATATTCCACATCATCTATCAAAACTTACTGATGTGCAGTGTTGAAAAGCCCATTTCTCATTCAATGTTAAATGCGTAAACAGTTCACAAAGTCTATCTTAAGTCTGAATACTGCAACGAACTTTGAATGGCTCTCCTTACATCAAGAGGGCCAAGGAATCCTATAACTCGATTTCATCTCAGATTCACTGCAAATCTGACATCCCACGTGAGAAGCTCATTACTGAGGAAAACTAATAACGCAGATAAAATACAGTTCAGCCATGTCTCTCATGTGTTGGTAAATTTTACCGCGAAATGCTCCAGGCTGAGATGAAAATGTGACATGGTCTCTCTACTCATCATGACATCACACAAAGTTTATAGCAGTTCTCGATTTATTATAAATCAAAGTACTGATATGGATGATTATAACCTTGTGAGAAGCTCACGAAGTTAATTGGATATCTATCGCAGTTTGAATATTGTGCATGATTAATGACACTCTAGGATATGAGATGGAAGTAATATGAACTGCACATGGTCTCTGTACTCGAGATGATATGGACAGCTATCGAAAGTTTATAGCAGTGTTTGAGCTGATATCAATGATAGAAATAGTGTGAGCAGCTCACAAACTTAACTTAATTTTCCAAGGAGTTTGAATATTGCACATGGTTTGATGAGGTATTAGGGTATGAAATGGAAGTAATATGAGTTGCACATTATCCCTTACATTTAAGGTTTCCAAATGCCAATTCAAATAGCTAAATTTGACATATTGCCACTTCAACAAAGGCGTATAAACCCAAATAAAGGCGTATAAACCCAAATAAAGGAGTAAGAAGCCAAATATCAAAACATTGTATTCAGTTTGGACTTTCAGGTGTGACCTCGCATGATTCTCTCTTCTCAAATTAAGAGTTTTGAACTTGATATGAAGCTTCCGATGGACCACTTCAAAGACTCTGGAATAGCTTGAATGCTGTTAATCCTACTACAAAACCCCTTATTCAAGATGCCAATTATTGACAATTCACTCGCAATAAACAAAAGTAGTGGCAAAAGTGATTTTTCAGAGAGATGGACACTTCCTCAGCAACACAACAGATAGTAATAAAGATGAAGATACAGAAAACCTCAATCATGAATTCACATCACAATTTTAAATACTATGTTCCTGCGTTAACATGTAGCAAGAATCGATACAGAAGTCAGCAATGCTATGCAGGAAGATGCACGAAATATGCAGGTTGGCATATATCAAATCATGAGCCTAGACATTCACATAGAATGCTTGTATTCATTGACTTTGCTGAATGCACTCTAAGACATGCTGGAGCCTATGCTTCATTAAAGGTTGCCCAGACTTGGTCCTTTTAAACATCTTAGATTTCAGATTCTTTCTTTCTTGAAAAGCTTTCACCCGTTGTTCTTCCTTCAGTTTCAGGGCCTCCATTCTCTCTGCCTTTAATCTATCCTCCTCTTCCTTTTTCTTCAGATAGTCCTTTCTTAGAACTTCTAGAATATTACTTCGCTTCGTCAACACTCGCCTTTCCTTCTTAACAAGATCTGAAGGATTTTTTTGCTGGATTGTGTTATCATTACTGACAACCTGAATAGGTATCTTGGCCTCCACGTCTGATGATTCCTGCAGCAATATTATAAAACATCAGCCAGCACCTACTTTTAAGCTTAAAGAGGAAAGCAAGTTGCCTCCAGTATTTACTTTTGAGTTAATTCAATTCACAAATTGGCTCGTATAGTATGCATAGAACCATATGGACTGCAATAACAACAGGCACTTCTAACTTTCTGCTAAAACTAAGTTAAGATAATCTTTTCGAAAAGAGCAAATAAGCAAAACACCAGGCATTGCCTATGTGTATAAATTCAGACATGGACATGGATAGAGAATCACCTCCATGTTATTCCTTTGCTCCTGCTGAGGTAAGCTCTTCAGTAATTTTCGATATTTTCTAATCTTCTTAGCATCTTCAAACTGCTCACGCCTCTTTCCTGGAGACATCAATAAAGCAATCAGCAAACCAGCCAAATTCCAATCCACCTACTCCACACCTTCCACATCATTCACATGAATGGGCATAGTATTCAGCGTTCACCAAATTACATGGCATATATCTACAACTACTACAAATGTAATCACTGATGATGTATCATGAAAATACTCATATCATCTTTCATTTATACCGAATTCGAACATAATTTCAATTTACTTAACTGATTATATGAAAACGCAAGGAGAGAGCTTCACAAAGCTTGGGCTGCCTGATAGCCCAAGAGAGGGAGTGTGGACTGAGGGGGGAAAGAAAAGAAAAAAAGGGGGAGGGGGCGGGAGAGAGAGAGAGAGAGAGAGAGAGAGAGAGAGAAAAAGAGAGAGTCACAAGTTTTCCATGGAACATCATTCGCCAATGTACATGTTATACTAGACCCACTTTGAGACATTTCTCAAAAAAAAAAATTGCAAGAGAATTACAGAGAAGAGGGAATCGGGAGTAGGATAGGGCCATGCAAAGCAGCAGAGGCCCCTATGCATATATTTCAAATTATAGAGAGATAACTTCAAAACCAAAGGGTTTATAGGGGGCTGGATAAAAAAAAATTGAGAGGAAGATGAGAAGAAATGCACCTAAAACATTTGAGGAGGTGACTGCATACATGCAGACTTATGAGGATCGCCCTCAATTCACACCAAACCACTGAAAACCATAAATACTACCAGATTTGAAAGATCGGTGGCAATGGGAAAAAACAAACTTCTATTGAAGAAATAGAAATTGAATGGGTTTGGCTATCCACTAAACAATTTGGGAAAGCTAAAAAGATGTTTTAGATGTTTACCACATAACCATGCCCAATGGAACTCTGCAATGAGTAAAGGGAATGAAAACAAGGAACTCTTGGTAAAATTATTAAAAACATAGTAATTGGGCAACCTTCCACTAGGGGAAGCCCAACCAGTAGATCATTTTGGTGTTCAAATTTATGGTAAAAGGCTGGTCAAAGACTGAACAAATTAGTCAAACATTGGTCAATCATTGCATTGGAATGGTTAGGAAGTTTCCATTTCTGAGAAATGGTCGGATTATATGATCCAAATATAGATTTTCTGATAGAGCTCAAAGAGAGGTATACAACCATGTATAATACTCGTGTTTGACTTCATTTTCCCTTCGAAATTTCAAATCCTAATTTCAGGTTATAGTGTGTTCTGCAGTACATAAAGTTGAAAAGCAACTTTAACACACATCATCATCTGGTGCAATCAATTAAAACATTATCCACCAATAATGAATCTGCCACATGGCATTAAAAAACAAATGCAAGCCTAAAGAAAGCATGGGCGAAAAACTTGATCTCCCAAGATAGCTTTTTGCGTGAGTAAAACGAGAAAAAGCTGATTTATGGAGAATTTTTCATTGATCTTTGTATGCCTATATATTGAACATGTTCGAAGCTCTTAGGCATCACTTGGGAGTTTCAGCCTTGTGAGCTTGAGAGTCATCACCAGCCAAACTGTGGTCTTCTACTACTTGGAGGTAAAGGATCTTCATCAATTTCAAGGTGTACTGCAGCATATATCTTCTTGGGAGTATTATTTCATACACTTACTAGGAGATTGTTATCTTGAGGAGATCATACATCAGCTCTTGAAGGTTTCAGAAGTTATTGAACAGCTTGTGTATTAGCAGCTTGTATATCAACACCTATTGAATATTCTTATGCTATCTTGTAATTCTACTTAGTAATGTAAGGAAATATGTGGAGCATTGGTATCAGGCCGGGAAAAAATAGAATACATAGAGATTAAAGCTGCATGTAGGAAGATTTAAATCTTCCTGACAGGTTCAAACCAAGCTCAGCCATATATTCTGCAATGGACATCACGTGATAAACTCATATGAACGAGCTGAATGTTATATTTTGAAGAGCTTCACACCAGCAGTGGTGATATTAAAGAAGAACAAGACAAGATTCAGCTATTATAGGAGCCACAACATTGTGGACATCTTAATGCTGAAATTTTCTACCAATTTGCTGGACAGATAGTATTGGATTTGAAAATCAACCTTCTAGAGCTCCTCAAAGTTAATCAACCTTGAGAGGCCTGCCAAACCTTGATAGTCTGAAAATATGTTTGAATTTATATTTTCTCTTAACACAGCATCCTTTTGTTGTCTCTATCCTTCTAAGTAGTACTTGCTTAAGAAGCGTATGGAATGTGTGCGTACTCTTTGTGATGTGTGTGTTGGAGAGTGCTCTTCATGTCAAAAGTTCTTGCATGTGTTTGTGGATACTTTACATGATTTGTGAAAATTATACACATACCAGAATTTTCCACAGCAAATATACCTTCCTGACATATGCGCCCCTTGTGTCAAGTTAGGAGAGAGATTGTTGGTGAAACCGTTAAAAACATGGTAATTGAGCAACAATTCCACTAGAGAAAGCCAACCTGCAAGAGGTTCATACCTCTTGGGCTTGGGCCTCTAATATAACATTTCCTTCCCCTTAGCTTCATTTTGGTCCTCAAAAATAGTAATGCAAGGCAAAAGCGAGAATGAGAAAGAATATAGCAGTCACTCCCACTGAACCCCATGTACCTGGTGTACATGGTCATCTCTCCATGATGATTCTCTTATCCTTTCCCTTAAGAAGACTCCTTGGGAAGACTTCATAAAGTCGGGAAGCCGTCTCTGAAGGGTGCTATCCCGTTCCATGTGGCACTATCTTCTAGACTAGCTTTCAACTTTACTAGGCACTCTTTATATATGTGACTCCTTATCCGTTTCTCTCGAGTATGTAGTATGCTCTCAAGCTCATGTGGAAAAGATTGAATAAAAATAGTCTCTACTACCTCACTATGAAGAATGAGGTTATCAGATTCACCCAACCTCTTATTAAGACGGATAACATGGAATACTGGATGGATCTAACTACTCTCTAGAAGTTGGAGTTGGTAAGTCATCTTCCCTATTCTCTTTAGTATTGGGAATACACCACAATGCCTACGAGATAGTTTTGGACAAGGTACCATCTTCATGGTTTCAAACCTAGAGGGAACTCTAAGATAGACTTACTCTTCTACCTCAAAGTTGATTTCTCTCCAACATGCCTAAGGATATCGTTCATCTCTTCCAAGAAGTCCTTTGCAACTTGAACTTTTTCATGCTACAATCCTATTGCACAAAGGGTTCTTGGCTGAAACAATACATAAGCATAAATGGACTATGCCCAATCATCAATGGAAGAGTGCTTGGCATTATTGCATACCAAAATGAATCCAAGAAAACCCCAAATTCACCCTCAAATGAAAGAGCAACTATAAGCTTATGGTAGTCAACCACAAAACTATATAGCATATCAGCTCCATCATGCACAGTATCAACTCAATACTATGACATCCCTACTATTGTCATCAATGCCCAATAGTGGATATAGAACTCCACATGAATACATGCTCACACACACCCCACAACGCACACACACCATAAGCATGAACTCACAAGAAGCTTTGCGGACTGACTTTCTATAACTTCTGGAAGTGATAGGCAAAATCACCATAATGAAGCCTAGCACAAAATGCAAACAAAAGATAAGAAAAATTACAAAAAATGCATAGCTGATAGGGTATACACACCTCTCAACTATCGTAACTCAGACGAAGAATCCACAACTCAAAACTACATGTCCACTAATACGATAATCATATATACCCGAATGAATCAAGCAAACCCCACCCTCAAATGAAAGTGCAACTATACGCTCATGGTAGTCAACCCAAGACTATGCTTGGCACTATTATATGCAAACTCTACTGTAGGTAAGTACTCTTACCAATTAGTTTGCCTTTCGTTCATATATGCTCCAAGCATATCTTAGGAGCATTTCTTCTATATAATCTCTCTACAGTGTGAGAGATATATAGACAATGGTTTACCTCATTGCATCACTTTATCCCACTCATCCGAATTATGCTCTTCTTCATTCTCAAGTAAAAACTTTTTTAGAAAAAGAGCTTCAAACTGAGCCCAATCCATAGGAATAGCCTTAGCTTCCTTAAGGCTCATCCACCATTTGTATGCGCGTGGTCCAAGCATATACTTGCGAAAGACTCGCTTCGAGCACTCGATACTAATGTGGAGTTCCTTTCTATTGATGCAAGTTTGTCCACTTTTGTAGAATAAGTATAGAGTGCATCCATCTTCCTATTTAAAGTGCTAAGAGGTGTAATTTCTCTCCTAACCATAATAGAAGTTTCATAAGAAGCTTCTTTGTCATGTTCTCTATTTGTAACCAAAGAGCTAATATGAGTTTCAATAGTGATAAGTTGAGTTTTCAATTACTCAAAAGTTGAGGTCATACTCTCTAAGACGGATTCTAATTTGATTGTCCTATCAAGGAGGTCACGATGTTGAGTATGAGTAATAAACTCGCCATACATATCACCCTCTTCTTCAACATCTTACATTTCTAGTTCTTGAGTTTTTTTCTAGTTTTTCTAGATCTTTTTGTTGTTCAAAGTGTTCAAGACTTTCTAATGGTTTCTCAATAGTTTCCCCTTGAGTTTCCATTTTGAATAATACTTATTGAAACTGAAACTAAAGGACGCAAATAAAAGTACCCAACATGAAAGAAATGACTCAATAACACTTCCCTAATGATCTCCAAAGCTTTGCATGCAATATTGAATTCTTATTCCAAGCTATCAGCCTCTAATATTGATCCTCGCCAGTCCCAAAAATAATTTCAAAATGTCCCATTGACTTGCAAAAGCTTAACAAAACATCAAAAACACCATCAAGTCTTCAAAATCGTCAAAAACAAGCATCTTCTGAGCAAACTTGAATCCTCGCCAATCCTCTCCACGCTCACCAATTAAAGGAATGATGTCCAACACCTAGAACCTGTCTTGATGATATATTCCTAAGTGAAAAAAGTGAACTTGAATTCCTACGTTGCCCACACACGGCTTCATAAGTTGTACCTAAAATGTGCAGAAAAATTGCAAAGAGTCTTTGACATACAAGAAATTGTCAAATTGTCCAAATCTTGTGTTCTTGGTGTTGTCAAAAAGCTTGTAAGATAAGCTTCAAGATCCAATAAAAATCATGCAACTATGATATTTAAGCGAAGAGAAACACCTTGTTGAAGTTCGAGGTGTAGATGTAGGCTTGAGTGGAAGATGTAGAGACCAATCTTGCCAAGGGGGTCACTTTCGAGCTCTCAAAATTCCACAATATGGTTCATGCATCAATTTGAGTTGATGTATCTTGAAAGAAGATGCCCCAGAGACAATATTCATAATTATTTGTTTCTTTCTTGAAGAAAAAATCCTCCAACTTGTCCTTGAAAAAGTGGAAAAATCAATAATACAATACCTCATATATTCAAGCTCCCATGGCCTTCTCCCTTGGTCTTCACCTTCCCAAAACGGCTCGTGCGCAAGGGATTAATCCCACATATCGTGTACCTTTGTTGTAGGTGGAGTTTAAGTAGCGCAAGAGGTCTTCTCTTGTTTCATCTTGAGCAGAGAGGGAAGACTCAAGAGAACAAGAGGAGCTCTTTGCTCCTTGAGTGCCTCCGTGTGGCGGTGACATCCTCTCCTTCTATGTCCGCTTGGTATAGATGCTATGTTGAAGGGGTTAGTCGCGTGAATGGTCGATGGCCCGCATCGCCGGCTCCAATACCAATCTAATACTTCTCCCAATAACCTCGTTGACTTCTTTTGCTCCAAGTCTCTGCACATAACCAAGACGACAACCCAAGATTCCATAAGTAAGAGATTCATATCTCTTCCTTCTAGCCACGCTACTAAAACTCCAAGGGTTTCCTCTTTCTCCATGCAACCTACCCAAGTGGTAGTTCACATGATTGCCACTTGGGAATCATGTGCTACCCTTCCAGGAAGAGGTTCACACCTCCCAAGCTTGGGCCTCTAATAAAACATTTCCTTCCCCCTAACTTCATTTTTTCCCCTCAAAAATGGTAATGGAAATTAGAAGTGAGAAAGAGAAAAAAATGTAGTGGTTGCTTCCACTGAACCCCATGTACCTGATGTACATGGTCATCTCCCATGATGTTTCTCGTATCCTTCCCCTGACAGAGACTCTTGAGGAAGTCTTTATAAAGTTGGAAACCATCTCTGAAGAGTGATCGCGCTCCCATGTGGCACTATCTTTCCACTTTACAAGGCCCTCTTTATATAGGTGACTCCTCATCCGTTTCTCTCAAGTATGTAGTATGTTCTCACTCTCATGTGGAGCAAATTGAACAGAAATAGGCTCTACTACCTCACTATTAAAAATGAGGTTATAAGATTCACCCAACCTCTTCTTAAGCCGGCTAACATGAAATACTAGATGGATTTGGCTACTCTCTAGAAGTTGGATCTCGTACGCCATCTTTCCTATTCTCTTTAGTATTGGAAATGGTCCACAATACCTCGGAGATAGTTTTAGACAAGGTCCTATTGTCATGGTTTCAAATCTAGAGGGAACTCTAAGATAGACTTTCTCTTCTATCTCAAAGTTGATTTCTCTCCTTTGAGGGAGAGCATAGGTTCTAGCCCTGTTCCGAGCTCTCCTAATGCTATCCTTAGCAACCCTAAGCATATCGTTCATTTCTTCCAAGAAGTCATTTGCAGCTTGGAGTCTCGACTTTCTCATGCTTCAAAATCCCTCTAGTCTTTTGGAAATAATCTAAACCTTTCAATTTGAGTATAATCTCTCTATAGATACCTTCATAAGTTCAAAGTTATCCAAGCTTACGAACTCAGGATAGAGAACACAAACACATACACATTGGAAAAAATAACAAACAAAAGCAAGAGACGTAAGACCAATATAAGACATGAAAAATACAAACAAGAAAGAAAACCAATACAAAAAGAGATGCACACACGAACACGAACACGAACACGAACACGAACACGAACACGAACACGAACACGAACACGAACACGAACACGAACACGAACACGAACACGAACACGAACACGAACACGAACACGAACACGAACACGAACACGAACACGAACACGAACACGAACACAAACACAAACACAAACACAAACACAAACACAAACACAAACACATACACCAAAAAAAAAAAGAAAGAAAGAAAGATTTTATTTAAAAAATGTATTTATAAAAAAAACACACACACACAACAACAAAAAATAAATAAATAATAAAAATAAAATAATAAATAATAAAAAAATAAATAGTTAAATCATAAAAAATAATAATAAATTAAAAAAGAAACAAATTAAAATAAAAAATAAAAAATAAAAAATATAAATATAAAAAAATAGAAATTAAATTAAAAGAAAATAAATAAATAATAATAATTCCATAAATAAATAAATAAATAAATATATATATATATATATATATATATATATATATATATATATATATATATATATATATGTATGTATATATATATAAAAGCAAATTAAACAAAAACAAAACGAAACAAAAAGTGCATCGTCAACTTCTATGTCTGTCCTAAACAAGAAGTATCAGAATTAAACTTTATCATGCATAGCTTGGACAAATAGCTCTAACATCCCTACTCATGTCATCAGTGCCCTAGAGTAGGTGCAAACTTTAATAAAGAGTCTTCCTAAATCAAGATCTCTAACAAAGTCAACGAACTGAGTTGACTATCACTTCCGGAAGTGAAGGGCAAACTCAGCCATGATAAAGTCTTGCACAAAGAACAAACAAATAATAAGAAGAAAGGAATTAGAATGGCTTCCAAATATGCTCTCATTGCTCTGCTTTACGATCGTTATTCTTAAAAGGTACGCCCATGCAGGTAACCTTTTGTGCGCGTTGTAATTTGCAGCATAACAGCTTAAAACGCGATGACACTCACGGATTTCAGCAGGATTGAATCGAGGCCTGGACTTCGCGTTCACGAAAGCCGGAAGGGTGAGCCCACCGCCAATACCGCCGAGGCGTTGCCTGCTCTTTTTATCCTTCATCTTTTTCTTCTTCGAACCTTCAAACACCTTCATTCGACTGACTGGTAAGGACAACTGAGGGTGTTGCTCCGACTGGAACGAGGGAACCTGGTGTAATATGGTGGCGGTCTTGGACACTCGGAGACTTCGAGAAACTAAGTGCTGCTGCTGCACACAGGGCGGAGGGACGAACGCTTAAAGGATGTCGCAAAAGCTTATTTCTCTAGGTCAATCTAAAAATGT
Organism: Ceratopteris richardii; assembly: GCA_020310875.1. Taxonomy (NCBI): domain Eukaryota; kingdom Viridiplantae; phylum Streptophyta; class Polypodiopsida; order Polypodiales; family Pteridaceae; genus Ceratopteris; species Ceratopteris richardii. The sequence continues at coordinate 6,940,474 of CM035439.1, forward strand.
TCGGACCCACCTCATCTTGTAGTTGCTTCACCCCCTCTGACATAAGAAATCGGGCCTCCGATGTTAAAAGTGAAAAGCATGTAGAAGGACGTAACTTGTAAGGAAGCGTGTTCACACTTTTTTTTTTGGGTTTTTTTTTTTTTTTTTTTTTGGGGGGGGGGGGGGGTTGACATGTATATGTGGAACCATTTTACAATAACGGTAATATCACCCTCTACTTTTACACATAAAACAGTAAAGAAAGGCCAAACTTCACCCATGTATGCCACAAGAGTAATTTCGTTCAACCATAATCTTAAAGTTTTATAAATATGTTATAGGGCAAGGCATTCATGCTACAATCATATTATACATGATACATGTTACGATGCATATGTGAGGTAAGGTGTCACATTTCCCTAATCAATCGTATGATCATATGCTTCTATCTCTTGGTAAGTTATTTCCCTAACCTTTGATCATAAACTCTTGAAGAAAGATAAATTACAATAGATGAACCAAGTAATGAGAGTAATGATGTTGTTTGCAATGAGAGACATCGAACTCTATGTGGTGCTGATTTTCAATGTCATCTTATCGAATTCTCGATTGAAAGTTTGTCAAAAATTTCATGAGTGTGTCAATCAATATGTCGATCAAGTGCGAGTAGATGTGTGCATGTATATGATTTTCTTTATGCTCATCTTCGTTTTTCTAAGTGAAAAAGGTAATCCTTAAATGCACTCTTGTGAAGATTGTTGGAGTTCAACGTCTACGGAAGCACACAAACAGCACAAGGAGGAAGAAGATTCTTAAAGAACAACACAACACTAAATGTATTACCAAGTGAATGTATAAACATAAGTGATATGTTAGGGTTATAGGCATATATACAAGCCAGGAAAAAAACCTCCTAAGAAGGCAAAAAAGTATCCCGACGGTCCTAAATGTGTTCGCACATATCATTACGTAAATATCAACATATCCCCCCTTGTGAGTGATGTGGTGAACAAGGAGTTGGCGCTCATGTATAAGGAAGTGCCAACCTATGCCGAAAGAAATCAATCCACAAAAGGAAGTAATCCCAAAGCTTTGGGAAAAGATTATAACTTTTCCCTAAGTAGAGCATTTGTGAAGAGGTCGACAACATTATCTTGTATGGGCACATAAGCCAAACTGATCTCTCTTTTTGCTATACCTAAGCTTGAAATCAATTTCTTGAAGAAAATCAGCCCATCTAGCTTTTTTGCCACTTAAATTAGTTTGATTAACAAACCACTTTATGCTCTCTTGATCGAAGACAATCGTTACTATGGATCCATATAAGTAATGCCATTTTTTAAGAGCATGAGTAATTTTAAACATTTCTCTTTCATAGCTATAATATTTCTATTAGGTATAGTAGTTCTATTGAGCATGATTAATACAGTTCTAATTGCAAAAGCAGTTCTAAGTGCAAAAGCACTTGCATCCATTTTTAGTATGAACGGTTGATTAGTATCTACAATTTATAGAATTACGGTTGTAATAAAAATCTTCTTTAAGTTGTTCTGTACTTTGAATTTTTTTTCCTCACCCGAACTTAAGAGTTTGGACTTTCCCTTTAGCTCGTGGATACTATAATCTTGGCATAATTCTAATAGTATCCTCCTAATCCAAAAAAAAATGGAGCTCCTTCTTTGACTTCGGATGAGGCTAGCCCATTATGACTTCAACCTTTTCAAGATCAACTTTAATATGGTTTTCAAGATAATATATCCAAGATGTAAAATTTTATTCATTAAAGTCGTGAAGGTTTTTAAGGCATATGATAGGCCAAAAGGCATAACAAGAAAATCAAATTGCTCATACCTCATCCATAAAGCTTTCTTCAGAACATCTTCAGCTTTGATTGTTCTATAATAAAATCTTTGACAGAGATCTAACTTTGAAAAGATAGATGCTCCCCTCTATTGATCAAGCAATTCATCAACTTGAGGCATAGGAAGCTTGTTTTTACCTTCATACTATTTAACTTCCTATAGTATGTGCATATTGATCCATTTTCTTTACTTTTGACTAAGAAGATTGGTGCCTTCCATGGAGATTGACTTGGTTTAATCCAACCTTTATTGGGGTATTCTTCTAGCTACCTTTAAACCTCCTTCTGTTAGGATAGAGGGAGTTTGTATTGGGTTAAACACATAGGCTCTGTTGCAATTTGAGGTAATCAAAAGCATGCAAATAGTAGAGCGAAGGAGAAGAAGCTTAGAGCTCAACACACAATACTGAATGTATTACATGTATAAAGATAAGTGACCCGTTAGGGTTATCGGCATATATACAAGCCGGGGGAAAAAACTCCTAAAGAGGGAAAAAAGTGCCCCGATGGTCCTAGTGTGTTCACACACATCACTACCAAAATATATCAACAAATCCCCCTGGAGAGTGATGCAGTGAACAAGAATTTGGCACTCATGTATGAGGAAGTCCCAAACTATGTGGAATCAATCCACAAAAGGAAGTAAGCCCAAAGCTTTGTGAAAAGCTTCAAACTTCTCCCTAGGCACAACCTTTGTGAAAAGGTCTGCAATGTTCTCCTGTGTGGGCACATATGCCAAATTGATCTCTCCAGTAGAGAACCTTTCCCTGACATAATGATAGTGCACCTCAATGTGCTTAGTGAGAGCATGGAACACAGGGTCCCTTACAACTGCCAATGCGCTCTGACTGTCAGTCAACATGGTGGTGGCAAAAGACTTACCAACACCTAAATTATCCATAAGACATCTTAGCCACACACACTCAAAAGTCGTTGTGAAAGTAGCCCTATACTCAGCCTCACAACTAGAAGTGGCAATAATAGGCTACTTTTTGCTCAACCAAGATATGCATGAGCTACCAAGCCTGAGGCAAAGATGACTTGTGGAGACATGATTGCCATAGCAACTAGCCTAGTTAGATTCAAGAAAAGCGTGTAAATCTGGTGGTAGTGATCCCCTCTCAGGATAAAACAATTCAAGTAGTCATGTACCACTCAACTAGAAAAAAATGTGATTAACCTCTTACCAATGCTTGACACTTGGGCAATGCATAAACCTGCTCATATGTGAGAGAGCAAACTAAATATCAGGTCAGGTCATGCATAAGTAAATCAAGCATCCAACAACTTGCTAATAGAGAAGAGCATCAAATGCATCTCTAGCATCATGAAGACTCAATCATAAACCTGTCTCCATAGGAGTGGCAATAGTTTTGCAGTCTTCAAGGCCATAATATTGCAATAATGTGTCAATATATTTTCTTTGACATAGAGCTATTGCTCCATCAAGTTGCATAAACTGAATGCCCAAATAATCATGCAAATGCCCCAAATCCGACATCTCAAAAGAGGCATGCAAATCAGCCTTAAAATCAACAATATGCTTCTCTCATTAGGTCCAATGAGCAGCATGTCATCAACATGCACAAAAATGATTAGAAGTACATCATCATCATGCTTAACATATAAGGTTCTCTTAGTTGGATTTTTCTCAAAACCATGTGCAATCAAATAGGCATGTATCTTTTCATACCAAGCACATGGTGCTTGCTTCTGTTGGAGTTAGATGTCTGCGGAAGCACGCGAACAACACAAGGAAGAAGAAGAAGCTTGGAGCACAACACACAAGACTGAATGTATTACTAGAGAATGTACAAAGATAAGTAGCCCATTAGGGCAATAGGCGTATATATAAGCCGGGGGGAAAAAACCTCCTAAAGAGGGAAAAAAGTGCCCCGACCGTCTTAGAGTGTTCACACACATCACTACCTAAATATATCAACAAATCCCCCCTGGGAGTCATGCGATGAACAAGGAGCTGGCACTCATGTATAAGGAAGTGCCAAGCTATGTGGAAAGCACTCTACGAAAGGAAGTAAGCCCAAAGCTTTGCGAAAAGGTTCAAACTTCTCCCTAGGGAGAGCCTTCGTGAAAAGGTCTGCAATGTTCTCCTGCATGGGCACATATGCCAAGCTGATCTCCCCAGCAGAGAACCTCTCCCTGACATAGTGATAATGCACCTCAATGTGCTTAGTGCGAGCATGGAACACAGGGTTCCTCGCAACTGCCAATGCACTCTAACTGTCAATGAAGATGGTGGTGGCAGAGGACTCACCAACACCCAAATCAGCCATAAGGCGTCTGAGCCACACACACTCAACAGTAGCTATGAAAGCTTCCCTATACTCAGCCTCACAACTGGAAGTGGCCACAGTAGGCTGCTTCTTGCTCAACCAAGATATACATGAGCTACCAAGCATGAAGCAAAAGCCACTAGTGGACACACGAGTGTCATAGCAACCAGCTCAGTCTGAGTCAGAAAAAGCATGCAAATCTGGCGGTAGTGATCCCCCCTTGGGATAAAACAACCCAAGTAGCCGAGTACCACTCAAGTAGCGAAAGATACGCTTAACCGCCTGCCAATGCTTGACACCTGGGCAATGCATAAACATGCTCATCTGTGAGACAACAAACTGAATATGTGATCGAGTAATGCATAAGTAAATCAGGCATCCAACAGCCTGCTGATAGAGGACAACATCAAATGCATCTCCAGCATCATGAAGACTCAATCATAAACCTGTCTCCATAGGAGTGGCAATAGGCTTACAGTCTTCAAGGCCAAAACGCTGCAATAATGTGTCAATATATTTCGTTTGACACAAAGCCAATCCACCATCAACTTGCATAAATTGAATGCCCAAATAGTGATGCAAATGCCCCAAATTAGACATCTCAAATGAGGCATGCAAATCAGCCCTAAAATCAGCAATATGCTTCTCAATAGGACTAGTGAGCAGCATGTCATCAACATAGACAACAATGATCAGAAGCACATCATTAGCACGCTTAACATATAAGGTGCTCTCAGTTGGAATGTTCACAAAACCATGTGCAATCAGATAGGCATGTAACTTCTCATACCAAGCACGTGGTGCTTGCTTTAAACCATATAATGCCTTCTTTAACTTGCACACTGGTTTTCATGCCCTTTCTGCACAAAACCACGGGGCTGAAAAACATACACTTCTTCATGCAAGTCACCATTCAGAAATGCAGTTTTAATGTCCAACTGATGTACATTCCAACCATGATGGGCTGCAAAGTGCACAGATGCTCTGAACAGTAGTCATACGACATGTGGGTGCAAAGGTCTCATCAAAATCAATGCCTCTTTCTTGTGCATAAACCTTTGCAACAAGCTAGCCTTATACTTATCAATTGTACCATCAGGTTTACGCTTCAGCTTGTATACCCACTTAGTACCAATGGCTTTCTTGCCAGGAGGCAAGTCACATAAAGACCAAGTACCACTCTTCATTATAGCATCATATTCAGATTGCATAGCAACCATCCAATTTTCTGAATTTTGTGCTTCATCAAAAGAAATAGGCTCATTCTCATCACAGAGACTAGATGTAGCCATAGCATAGCAATCTAATGCAAAGGAGGAACTATGAGAGCCTGAACGAGTACGATATGACAAAGGTGCATCTAATTTGCTGTCACACAAAGTCTACACCAGCCATTTTGGCATAGTTTTTGCCTCCTCAATATCAGCTCTCTCATCAACAAGTGCATCATGTAAATCTGCATCAGAAATGGGATGATCTGCATCATTACATGAAACCTACAAAGGCTGAGACATTGCCTCATTAGACCAGCACTAGACTGTCCACCTGTAAAAAGAGGCATCAAAGTATCATGTCTTTGGAGCTAACAGATGTCTCCTTAGCACATGAAAGCAATGGTTGAATAGCATCTTCCACAAAAACAACATCACGGCTAACCAGAATGCATTTAGTTTGTGGGTGATACAGACGATAACCTTTACTTTCATAACTGTACCCAACAAAAATACATTTTACTGCCTTATCATCCAATTTTCTGCGATGTTAATCAGGCACTAGTGCATATGCCAAACAACCAAAAACCCATAGATGAGCAACAGATGGCTTGCGATCATGCCAAGCCTCATATGGAGTGATAGACTACAGCGCTTTAGTGGGACACCTGTTAAGTACATATGTTGCACACATGACAGCCTCAAGCCAGAAACTATGTGGTAAAGCCTGACTCTTGACCATACACCTCGCCATCTCCATGAGTGACATGTTCTTCCATTCAGCAACTCCATTCTGTTGAGATGTATATGGCACTGTACACTGGTGTTTTATCCGACCTTCAGCCAGAAATGCATTAAAATCAGAAGACATATATTCCCCCCCTCGATCAGAACGGAGGGTGCCCATTTTACATCCTCACAGATTTTCAGCCAAAACCAAAAACTGTTTGAATCACAAAAACACTTCGAACTTTGCCTTCAATGGATATACCCATGCATGCCTGGAAAAATCATCAATGAAAGTCACTAAGTAAAGATAGTTCCCAAAAGGTGTCTGCATAGGACCACAGACATCACTATGTACAAGCTGCAATTTCTGCGTAGCCTGAACGGAACCATCTTTTGGAAAGGAGGAACGCTGCATTTTGCCCAAAATACAGCCTTCACATACATGTTTTCCAGGTGCCTCAAGCTTTGGCAAAGAAGACACCATATCAGATTTCTGCAGGCGTAGCAAACTAGCAAAATTCAAATGACCAAAGCGTGCATGCCAAAGCTTTGCATCTGACATAGCCTGAGAATCATGAACTTCACATGCCGAATCATTCACAGATCTTTCATAGTCTATGAGCTTATACAACCCACGACATAAAATGTCAGAAGCAATAATAACATCGCCATTTGATAGATCATGAACTATACATCTGTCATCAACAAATTTCACAACCAAGCCAATCTTGGCTAATGCAGAAATTGATAACAGATTCTTCTTGATCCCTGGCACAAATAAAGCATCTGACAAGGTGAAAGAACTACCATCAACAGTAGTCAGAATGATCTTACCAACTCCCATAACAGGATAAGAGGAGTTGTTGGCGCATGTGACAGTATTCCCTATAGGGGCAAGCTCGAGTGAAGAGAAGAAACTATGCTGCGAGGTAATATGTTTGGTCACCCCACTATCAAAGTACCAAACATCTGAGTCCACTGCAGACATGCACTGCTCATGAGAAGATGGGTCAAAACTGAAAACAATAGTAAACGCCCATTCTTCTTCCTGCATAAGATTAGCAAACTCTATTTTTGGTGTAGAGGCTTCTGCAAGAACCATTCCAGCCTCCTTTTTCTTTGCCTCTTTTGCAGCCAGTTTTGGACAGTTCTTTATGATCTGATCATTCCCTTTACAGTACTTGCAAAACAATTTCTGCTTTTCTGATTTCTTCTCATCTTTATCCTGGTTCTTCGAATGTGCAACATTTGCAGATTTCTGCTTACTAGTAGAAGAGCAAGTCCATAATGGGTAGTTGGTACCATCCAACTTATCCTCAACAGCCAACATACGGAATACATCACTGCTTTCAGCCATGGCCGGTGACTAAAATACCTTGATGCAGAAAATTGATTGTACCTCAAAAAGTTGAATGGAATTGCCCATACGAGTTCTGCTAAACCTGTAGCAGACTTCAAGATGCTTATATTGGCGAATCAAAACAGGTATATACAATTGACACAAAAAGACGAAATAGCCTACACAAGCGCTACGATAGTGTGTTCAGAGGCCGAAACGAGCTCAGATCACGATTTCGGCACCACACAACGAAGCTGTTTTGAACTCTGAAACACCCTGAGTATGCTCACCAAATTTCATGTGAATATGAGACTACAAATGGAGGAGTGTCAACGACGCCCTAGATGAAGCGGTGACCTGCTCTGATGCCAATTGTTGGAGTTAGATATCTGCAGAAGCACGCGAACAGCACAAGGAAGAAGAAGACGCTTGGAGCACAACACACAAGACTGAATGTATTACTAGAGAATGTACAAATATAAGTAGCCCATTAGGGCAATAGGCATATATACAAGCCAGGGAAAAAAAACCTCCTAAAGAGGGAAAAAAGTGCCCCGGCGGTCCTAGAGTGTTCACACACATCACTACCTAATTATATCAATAGCTTCAAACCATATAATGTCTGCATACTTTGTTTTCATGCCCTTTCTACGCAAAAATAGAGGGGCTGAAAAACATACACTTCTTCATGTAAGTAAACATTCAAAAATGCAATTTTAATTTCCAACTGATGTACATTCCAACCATGATGAGCTACAAGTGCACATATGCTACGAACAATAGTCATTCAGCATGTGGGAGCAAAAGTCTCATCAAAATCAATGCCTCTTTCTTGAGCATAACCTTTTGCAACAAGCCTAGCCTTATACCTATCAATTGTTCCATTAAACTTACACTTTAGCTTGTATACCCACTTAGTGCCAAGGGCCTTCTTGCCAGGATGCAAATCACATAAAGATCAGGTACCATTCTTCATAATAGCATGATATTCTGATTGCATAGTGTTAGACTCAAGAAATGATAGGTAGAAGATGGTTGAATCACACCCTAAGATGGAGGATTAGGAACTAATCATCAACCATGGCTTTTGGGGCAAGTGGTTAGCCCATCATAATCCTAGCTAATAGGTCATGAGTTCAATTCCCACACATAGAAGCCATCCAAATCTCTAAATTTTATGCTTGATCAAACGAAATAGGCTCATTCTCATCACAAAGACTAGATGTATACATAGCATAGCAATCTGATGCAAAAGAAGCACTATGAGAGCCTGAACGAGCATGATATGACATATGTGCATCTAATTTGCTATTGCGTAAAGTCTTCACTAGCCATTTAGGCATAGTCTTTGCCTCCTCTATATCAGTTCTCTCATCAACACGTGCACCATGTGAATTTGTATCAGAAATGGAATGATCTACATCATCATTTGAAACCTATAAAGGCCGAGAAATTGCCTCATTTGGACCAACACTAGAATGTCCACCTATAAAAAGAAGCAGCAAAGTATCATACACATCTTTGGAGTTGAATAATGTCTCCTTAGTATCTGAAAGTAATGGTTGAATTGCATCTTCCACAAAAACAACATCACGGCTAACCGAAATACATTTGGTATGTGAATGATATAGAGGATGGCCTTTGCTTTCAAAATCATACCCAACAAAAAAACATTTCACTACTTTATCATCTAATTTCTTGCATTGTTGTCCAGGCACTAATGCATGTGCCATACAACCAAAGACATGCAGATAAGCAACAGATGGCTTGCGACCATGCCAAGCTTCATATGGAGTGATAGTCTGCAATGCTTTAGTGGGATGCCTATTAAGTACATATGTTGCATACATAACAACCTCAAGCTAGAAACTATGTGGCAAAGCCCGACTCTTCACCATACACCTCGCCATCTCCATGAGTGACTTGTTCTTCTTTTTAGCAAATCCATTCTGTTGAGGTGTGTATGGAGTACACTAATGTTTTATCCCACATTTAGCCAGAAGTGCATTAAAATCAGAAGACATATATTTTCCCCTCGGTAAAAACAAAGGGTGCCCATTTTACATGATGATAGATTTTTAGCCAAAAGCATGAATTTTTTGAAGTACATAAACACTTTGGACCTTTCTTTGAGTGGATACACCTATGCATGCATAGAAAAAACATCAATAAAAGTCACCAAGTAAAGGTAGTTCCCAAAAGAGGGTGTCTCCATAGGACCACAGACATCATTGTGAACAAGCTTCAATTTCTAAGTAGTTCAAACTGAACCATCTTTTGGGAATGAGGAATGTTGTAGTTTGCTCAAAATAAAGCCTCCACAAATATTTTTACCAGGTGCCTCAATTTTGGGCAGAGAGGATACCATTTTAGATTTCTGTAGGCATAACAAACTAGCAAAACTTAGATGACCAAAGCATGCATGCCAAAGCTTTGCATCTTAGATAGCAGGAGAATCATGTATTGCACATGCTCAAGCATTCATAGTCTATGAGCTTATATAGCCCACGACATAAAATGCCAGAAGAAATAACAACATTGCCATTTGATAGATCATGAACTGTACATCTATCATCATCAAATTTCACAACCAAGCCAATTTTGGCTAATTATAAAACTGAGAATATATTTTCCTTGATCCTTGGCATAAATAAGCATCTGACAATCTAAAAGAACTACCATCAGCTATAGTTAGAATGATCTTACCAACTCCCATGATAGGATAAGAGGAGTTATTGGTGCATGTGACAGTATTCCTTGTAGGAGAAGGCTTAAATGAAGTAAAGAAACTACGCTATGAGGTAATATGTTTGGTTGCTCCACTATCAAACTATCAAACATTTGAGTCTATTACAGGCATACATTATTCATGAGAAGATGGTTCATAACTATAAATAGTAGTAAATGCACATTCTTCATTTTGCGCAAGATTAGGAGACTTTGTTTTGGGTATAGAGGCCTTTGCAACAACCATTCAAGCCTCTTTTGTAGCCAATTTTGGACAACTCTATGACATGATCATTTCCTTTACAACATTTGCAAAACAAGTTCTGCTTTTCTATTTTCTTATCATCTTTGCAATCCTTCTTTGATTGTGAATAATTAGCAAATTTCTGCTTACTAGTAGATGAGCTTGATTTACCTTTGCCCTTCTGACTAGCCAAGAAAGCTTGATATGCAACACACATAATGGACCTGTTCTACCTAGATTGATCTTCTTGCAACATAACAGAGACTAACTCCTCAAATATTAATGCATTTGGATTGTCTTTCATCATCAATCAAAGAGTAGAAGCAAAACTATGATATGAATCTAGAAGACCATTTAGAACAGTCTGCACAAGTGAACTATTTGGCAAGACTTCATTAGAAAAAATCAACTACTCCTTCAAATCTTTGATATTTGTCAAAAAATTGTCCATGGAATCTCCTTCATTCATGTGCTCATTCTCAAAAATTTTTTAGAGGTAAGCAACAGATCTTCATTCCTTACCTAGTATAAAGTGGCAAGTGTATCCCAAGCATCCTTTGTTGTTTTGCAAGAGCCAATGTGAGGAATAATGGCACGTTTTACAAACAAGGCTATCAATGCATGTGCCAGAGAATCTTTGCCATCCCAAAGAATTTGCTCTATAGTATGTGCAACAAGAACCGAAGCACAAACAAGAACTTGAAGATCATCATCTTCAACACCATTTGCATCACCATCAGTAATTGTATTTGCAGGTGTACCAGGATGTTCTTCAACACCATTGCAACCAATACATGACACATTATATATGCCCCTAATGGGTAATTAGTACCATCCAATCTATCCTCAACAACCAACATACGGAATACATCATTGCTTTCAGCCATGGCAAGTGACTAAAATACCTTGATGCAAAAAAATGGTTGTATCTCAAAAATTTGAGCAGAACTACCCTGTCGAGCTCTAGTAGATGTGTAGCAGACTTCGAGGTGCTTGTATGATGAACCAAAACTTGTATATATGTTTGGCACAAAAGAATGAAATTGCATGCACGAGTGCTATGATAGTGATTGTGGAGGCCAGAACAAGCTCAAATTGTGATTTTGATACCACAAAGTGAAGCAGATTGCCCTGAGTATGCTCACCAATTTTCATGTGATTCTGAGACTGTGACGAGAGGGGTGTTGAAGATGCCCTTGATGAAGTAGCCAATTGTTGGATTTTGAGCTCTGTGGAAGCACACGAACAACACAAGGAAGGAGAAGAAGCTTGGGGCACAACACACAATAGTGAATGTATTACCAAGTAAATGAACAAAGATAAGTGACCCGTTTGAGTTATAGGCGTATATACAAGCCGAGGGAAAAACCTCCTAAAGTGGGAAAAAAGTGCCTCAGTGGTCCTAGTGTGTTCGCACACATCACTATCGAAATATATCAATAGGCTTGTCCCTTAGAAGTAAGCCGATTCCATGCTCAACACTTCCTCTATGATGTGGCAAGCCATGAGGGGGTTTCGAAGGGAATACATCCCTGAACACATGTAAGAAAATGTTTAAATTTACTTAAAATGTTCAATGAAGTAGGAGGTGAGGCATAAGAAACTTGATTTGTATTATCTTAAGAAGTTACATCTAGTAGAAGTGTAAAAGTTGTTACTTCATATTCTTTTACAAGTTTCTTAACTTCTAAATAGGAAATCAAAGGATTACTTGTTACACCATTGTAGAAGAGGCCATCGGGACCATAGTTCTAGTACTTCTTCTACTCAAGAGGAGTTTTTCCTTAGGGAAGTATACCCTATGACATGTTTGTGTGTAGGTATCCTACTTGACAATAAAGACACAGAGATGAAAAGGTTGCAAGTACACAGATGAGAAAAAGCCCAATTTACTAAGACTGAAAATGGTTATAGTAAGTCAAAAATAATTCAAATGAGCAGTATAATGGGCCAATCACCACTAGAGACTAGACATTGACTACACAAAACAACAAAACTATTTGAAATAAGCAAGAGAAATGCAACAATCACCAAATAAGAGATACTAGACAAGACTACTCAATCACTATATCATGCTAACTGCCACACAACTAAGAAGCCAACACCTTGTATAGTCACTATAGAGTGGCCTCCACAGAACAAGTTGAAATAGAGTGCAAAGTGGCAGCCAAGAGATAGCTCCAACTAGCAAAGAACAATAATTTGATAGAAGATGATCTTTAGAGATAGGACAACAATATATGATGGGCAAAGTGAGTGGCAAGTCTTTGTTTATATAGGCCAAAAGGGATGACTTTGTCGAATCCAAGCCTTCACTGTCACATGTGCCAAATTTATAAGATTGGTGGAGTGGGCTAATTTTGGCACTGGTAGCCAACCACCCTTAGGTCCACCAATTAGATCTTTTGACACCACCAGAGCTTTGGGGTGGTCTTCCCTTCAAGCATTTACTTCAACCATTTACTAACAAGTCAATAAAATATTTACTTCAACCATTTACTGACAAGTCAATAAAACATTTACTCCAAATCTCGTCAATGAGTGATTATATTACCGCCTAAAGTGATTCTTCCAAAAATAGGTGGAGTAGACACCCTATTTTGACCATGTTCAAAAGAGGTGGTGGTGGTTTCCAATTTTGGGAACATGACACTCTTGGGCCACCCGAGGCCTATATTCCTTACTATCACATATCTTCACTTGCACAAAATATAACACCTTCCAAAAGAATGGAATTTCCATATCTTGATGATTTCACCCTTAGATCCTTAATTAGTAGTTGCCTTGCAATTGCTTTAGCTCTCTGTAATTAACTTAACTCCTTGCAGATACCTTAGCTCCTTGTGATTATATTCTAAAGTTGCCCACATCTGGTATTCATCTTCTCATGGAGTCGCCCAACTCAAGTACAATCCATGTCTCAAAGCGAGGATAACATGGGCCAATGGTCTCCCTTCTATGCTCGATATGGATCACCTTAGATGTCACCTTGATGGTGAACCCCAAAGGTAGTCACCCTAGTATTATGAGGAGGTCGCCTCAATACTTTATGTTATGACATCACCTAGAGGAGTTATCTTGATGGGAGTCACCCCATTGTGGCCAATAAGTGGAGATGGGTGGTACAATCACCCTTGTTGGTGAGCAATGAATGGTGTATAGGAGGTCATCTTGGTTGCCTTAGAAGGCATATTTGGAAGGGATGGGCTAGAGCTTGCCCATGTCATACTATGGGGTGGTCACCCATGGGAGATGATGGATGCCCATTCACCCTATGTGGATGTATACAATCTCAAAAGGCGATCCATATCTATGCATGTCTTTGTTCATTGCCCTTGGATTGATTCCTTTTCTTCACTATGCTTTCATCCTTAGTCTACTTTCATCCTTGGAATTGCTTCTATTCCTTCATTTTGGGACCCCAGGGTTGGGGTCACCCCAAGGGGTGGTTCTCACCCATTGGGTGAGAGTTCACCTTAGGAGACCACCAAGCCCTAAGAGGGCGAGGGGTCTCCCTATGGGAGAACCACTAGCCCACTTGGGTGAGGGCTTGCCCCAAAGCCCAAGGCTAGGGTCGCTCACAAGTACCAGAGAAACCCCAAGCCTAAGCCACCAAGCCCGAGGCAAACTATACTTCATCACATAGGGAAGTTCCTTGGCTTATAAGGACTCCATGAGGGTTGCCCATATGGAGCCCTCGAACCCAAAGTATCTACTACTTCTTGAAGAAATTGTCCATGGCCCTTCAAAGAGTTCTCTACTAAAATTTTCCAAGAGGGTGCTGAAGACAATGCCCCAAGGAATCCAAGAACTCATGGCATAGGCTAAGGAAAATACCAAAAATTTTACACGAAAATTTAGCCCTTGGTTCCAAAGACAAAAGATCAACCACCGTGTAGCTTCGATATTCCAGAGAGAAACTATTCCCAAGAAGGATCTTACGTTTTGCTGCACTAAAATCATGTCCCGCTTGGATCAAGTACACAAATCCATTCTTGTTGAATTCCAAAGTATTATTATGATAACCATGTGCAAGTCGTGGACCTAGACTCTAAAGCCATTCTCTTGTTGGAGAATTCCTCTCCTAATCGCAGCGGAAAGTGTAGAAGACCTTCTTAGGATCAAGACTCTTGCCAACAACAAAACCTTCAAATGAAAACTGGTACCAACTGAAATATCCAATGAACTTGAAACTTTGGTCACTCAAACTAGACACTTAGAGCTTTCAAATGAGATATCAAACACTCAATTTGGAGTAGATTTGAGTTTGCAACTATTTGATTCAAAACAGACTACCTATCCACTCAGTTAGGCTGAAAACTGGACTTCACTAAAACCTGAATAACTCACAGACCATAAAGAATTTCATAAAGCTGTTTTAGAAAAAGGAAGTACAAAAGATAAGCTTTCCAACGAATGTTTAAACACTAAAATTGGATACATATGTTGAGAGATATGGCTCTCACAAGTAGACTACCCAAAAATGGGTGTGCGGCTGGACATACTCTATGAGAGTGAACTGAACGAAATGACTCAAAACAAATGAAGTAACTACAAGAGGGCTTCCACGCCTTCTTCCTTTATCTTTGAGTGTCCTCCCTTGCCTCTTTTATAGCCAAGTGACCAAAAACTCTCATGATGAGTTTGAGAGCTCTTCTCCATCATTTCTCCACTACTTTGGACAGCCACTCCTCTTACAATTCAGTCTTTGGATTTGATTCTCTTTTGGTCTCCACTACTTGCTGAAGTAAATGCTTCTATTTTTCATTTTTGTATTTTTCTTCTACTTGAAGAAAATCCTTTTTGCAAAAATATATACAAGCTTACTTCTTTATTTTCTAACACTCCCCCTCAAGCTCACATGTGAGCTTGCACCTTCAGCCATATCCTGCAAGTTGATGTCGTCCTTGAACCTCTTGAGCTTAGAAGCATCTAGGGACTTTGTAAGCATGTCTGCAACCTGGTCATTAGTTCCAATGAACTTTATATCCACATCCTTGCTCAAAACCTTTTCTCGAACATAATGATAATGCACTTCTATGTGCTTGCTTCGTGCATGAAACATTGGATTGTTTGTCAAGTGAATGCTTGACATGTTGTCACCATAAATTGGAATGGTCTCCACTTGCACATCAAGATCAGCCAAGAGCTTCTTAATCCACATAGCTTCACAAGTTGCAAAGGCTAAACCTCTATATTCAACTTCTGTAGATGATAGTGCAACCGTAGGTTGCTTCTTTGAGCTCCATGTGATAGGTTTGCTACCTATCATGAACACATAACTTGAAGTGGATCTTCTATCCTCCTTGGAACCAGCCCAATCAGCATCATTGAAGCCCTTTACCTGCAATTCTTCATCATATCTATAAAACAATGCATGATTGACAATGTGCTTCACATATCTTAGCACTCGTTTGGCTGAATTTAAATGTTCACTTGTTGGAGCTTGCATAACTTGAGAAAGAACTCCAACAATATAACATAAATCTGGTCTTGTGATTGTAGCATAGATCAATGAACCTATAATACTCCTGTATGTAGTTACATCATGTAACTTCTCTCCATCATTTGAGCATAGCTTCACATTTGTGTCCATAGGTTGAGTGAGTGGTTTGCATTCACTCATTCCAAATCTGAAAACAACATCCAATAGGTACTTTCTTTGCATTAAGTAAATGCCATCTTTCCCATAGACTATCTCAATGCCTAAAAAGTATTTCAGCTCACCAAGATCTGAAATTTTAAACTCCTTACCGAGTTTCCTTTTGATCTCTTGTATTCTTGTAACATTACTTCCTGTTATGATGAGATCATCAACGTATATGCAAATATATACCTGCTTGCCTTCTTCTTTCTTCATGTAGAGAGAGGGATCTGCATTACTTGGACTATACCCACACCTTGTGAGGTACTCGACCAATCTTTGATTCCAAGCACGTGGTGCTTGCTTCAGCCCATACAAAGCTTTCTTCAATCTACAAACAAAATTTGGATGCTTTTTGTCTTCAAATCCAATCGGTTGACTCATGTATACCTCTTCTTGAAGTTCACCATTGAGAAAAGCATTTTTTATGTCAAGTTGGTACAATGGCCATCTCTTTGCTACACTCACTCCAATCAAGGTTCTAATTGTTCCCATCTTTGCAATCGGGCTGAAAGTCTCTTCATAATCGATGCCGTGAGTTTGCTTGAATCCTTTTGCTACTAGTCTAGCTTTTATGCCTTGCTAGAGAGCCATCAGCATTTCTCTTTATTTTAAACACCCATTTATTTGGAACAATCTTCATACCTTCAGCCTTTGGAACTAGCTCCCATGTGTGATTGTCCTTGAGAGCTTTCATCTCTTCTTGCATAGCTTCTTGCCATTCTTTTTGTGTACATGCTTCTTCATATGCATCCGGTTCTTTGTCTTTGACCACCTGTGTCATATATGCAAAATGCTTTGCAATAAAACTATCATAGCTCAGCCTTTCAATTGGATACCTTGCTCTTGAAGACCTTCTTTCATTTCCTTTTGAACATTGCTTCTTCAACCGGTTCAACTTTACCTTCGGTGTGATCACCTCTTCATACTCTTCTTCACTTGCATTTGAATCACTATTTTGGGCAGCACTTTCGGCTTTAGATCTTTCATAAGCTGATGTTGGTGATGAGGAATGACTCCTTAGCCTCCCCTTCCATGTTGAACTTTCTCCAAGTGATGTAGAAGCATCTGGACCTGACATTTGAGTGCTTGTTTGCTGAAATTCTTCTTGGACAGCACCTCCATCATCTTCACAATCTTCTTCAAGAATCTTCTCTTTCCCTTTGTCTGCAAACCATGGTCTTAGCTCATCAAATACCACATCTCGTGAGACTCGTAGCTCCTTTGTCACCAGATTGTAGCACCTATATCCCTTTTGCTCCGATGAATATCCAATAAAAATACATTTTTCGGACTTTGCCTCCATCTTTGTCCTTAGTTCTTGAGGGATGTGAACATAACACACACATCCAAAAACTTTGAGATGTGTAAGGTTAGGTTTCTTACCGGAATAAAGCTCCTCGGGAGTTAGATTATGCACTCCAGCCGTTGTGCACTTGTTCATCAAATAAACGGCGGTACTAGTTGCTTCAGCCCAATAGTTTAGTGGCATCTTCATCTCGTTGAGCATGCATCTTGCAACTTCTGTGATATGTCGATTTTTCCTTTCAGCTATTCCTTTTTGTTGAGGTGTTTTCTCCTCCTCCATCGGACCTCAAGGTCTTTATGTAGCGTCCTGTTTCCTTTTCTACCTGTGCTTTAAATCTCTTGAACATGGAGAACACATCTGATTTTTGTTTTATGCAAAACA
Organism: Ceratopteris richardii; assembly: GCA_020310875.1. NCBI lineage: Eukaryota > Viridiplantae > Streptophyta > Polypodiopsida > Polypodiales > Pteridaceae > Ceratopteris > Ceratopteris richardii. Next base: position 6,958,192 of record CM035439.1, read on the forward strand.
TCCATACTTTTCTTGAATGATCATCGATAAAGGTGACAAAATATCTATTACCAGCCACTGATGGTTGTTGTGATGGTCCCCATACATCCGTGTGTATCAAGTCGAGGACATTCCTTGCCACATAGTTTCTTTTCTTGAATGGTTGTCGAGTTTGCTTTCTTAGTTGGCATGCTTCACAAAACTCATGTAGTCCGGCATCATTGAATCTTGGAAGACCTCTTACCACTTCATGGTTGCTCATGTCCTTGAGCTTGGGAATGTTGATATGTCCAAACCTTTTGTGCCACAAATCGATTTCAACAATCCTCTTGTTTCCAAACTGAATATACATCACCTTTCCATGTGGTTGTTGAATGTCCAAAGTGAACATCCTTCCTTCTTTCCTTCCTTGAGCAATGACCTTGAATCCTTCTTTTGGATTCTTTATAAAGCAGCCTTTTTTATTGAAGATAACATGATATCCTTTCTCTACCATTTGTCCTACTGAAATCAAATTCTTTGCAATAGTAGGAACATGAAGAACATCAGCCAATACCTTCTTGTCTCCAAGCTTGATATCTCCAACATGCTCAATTGCGTGTTGAGTTTCATCGCCGGTCTCCACACATCCTTTTCCACTTGAACTTGTAGCTTTGTGAACAAATCTCCTTGGCATGTCATATGGTTGCTGCAACCTGAATCTATGAACCATTTTTGGTCGTCACTTCTCGAGTTGTTGTAGTCATGCTTCATGGCAAGCATGGTTTGCTTGTTTCCTTCACTTGATGTACTCGCATAGTTATTTTGGCTCCTTTGGTTGCCTCCATTCAGCCTTCCATTCTTTTGCCAACAATCATTTGCATAATGTCTTAGTTTACCACAATGATAACATGTTATACCTTTATGAGGATTGTATGAACCTCGACCTCTTCCTCTATTTCTTCCTCGACCTCTTCCATGTGTGTTGTCATTTGAGTTGTCCTTGTTGTCCTCCGAGTTGTGTTGGCTGAAATTTGTGTTGTTGTAGCTTCTTCCTCTTCCTCTCGAGCCTCCTCTTGAGTTCCTTCCTCTACCTCTTCCTGCATATAACATTTGACTATGGCTGTCCTTACCTTTGTTGCCTTCTCCTTGTTGAGCAACCTCTTCAGCCACAAGATTTGGTATAATCTCGTCAAATGTTGGTAGAGGATCTCTATAAAGGATGTTTGTGATGAGCGGCTTCCACTTTTCTTCACTCCTCAAGCCATTGAGGGTTGTTTGGACGATGTCTTCCTCTTCTATCTTGCATCCAACTGATGCTAGCTGATCTCGAAGCTCCTTAATCCTCAATGTATACTCACTAATGCTTTGGTTTGAGCTTTTCTTCATGTTGTTGAGCTCGTTCTTGACTTGCATCCTCCGAGACCTTGTTGATGTAGCATACACCTTCTCCAATGCTTCCCAAACTTCTTTGGCTGTTTCTAAGCTTTGCACATGACCAATCATAGTGTTAGAAATAACTTGTGAGATGAGGAACATCACCCTTCGATTCCTCTCTTCCCAATCAGCAAATTGTCTCCTTTGTGCCGAAGTAATGTTGGGATCTTCAAGGTCTACCGGTTGTGGATCGTCTCCACTAACTAAACTCCATAAACCTTTACCTTTAAGGTAATTTATCATTCTATACCTCCAAGACTGAAAATTGCCTTTGTCTAACTTCTCAACTTGTTGTCCTAAATCAACCATTGAAAACTTCCAAGATTGAAGTTTACCTCAAGTATGTTGTGGCGCTCTCTCTTGAATTCACAAAGCTTCCCCTTGATTTGTAGCTTTCCCTTTGCTTCAGTTTAGTTCCAATGCTTTGCCTCTTCAAACTCCAAGGCTCTGATACCAAATGTTAGAGAATTCCTCTCCTAATCGCAGCGGAAAGTGTAGAAGACCTTCTCAGGATCAAGACTCTTGCCAACAGCAGAACCTTCAAATGAAAACTGGTACCAACTGAAATATCCAATGAACTTGAAACTTTGGTCACTCAAACTAGATACCTAGAGCTTTCAAATGAGATATCAAACACTCAATTTGGAGTAGATTTGAGTTGGCAACTATTTGATTCAAAACAGACTACCTATCCACTCAGTTAGGCTGAAAACTGGACTTCACTAAAACCTGAATAACTCACAGACCATAAAGAATTTCATAAAACTGTTTTAGACAGAGGAAGTACTCGAGATAAGCTTTCCAACGAGATAAGCTTTCCAACGAGATAAGCTTTCCAACGAATGTTGAGAGATATGGCTCTCACAAGTAGACCACCCAAAAATGGGTGTGCGGCTGGACATACTCTATGAGAGTGAACTGAACGAAATGACTCAAAACAAATGAAGTAACTACAAGGGGGATTCCATGCCTTCTTCCTTTATCCTTGAGTATCCTCCCTTGCCTCTTTTATAGCCAAGTGACCAAAAACTCTCATGATGAGTTTGAGAGCTCTTCTCCATCATTTCTCCACTACTTTGGACAGCCACTCCTCTTACAGTTCAGTTTTTGGATTTGATTCTCTTTTGAATGATTCTCTTTTGGTCTCCACTACTTGCTGAAGTAAATGCTTCTATTTTTCATTTTTGTATTTTTCTTCTACTTGAAGAAAATCCTTTTTGCAAAAATATATACAAGCTTACTTCTTTATTTTTAACATCTCTTCCCAAACCGACATCAATATGTTCCATATTCATGATTTGAAATCCAAGATATCTTGAAAACCTTGAATTTCCACTTTGACATTAGAAACAATAGTGTTCTAAAATCTCTTATTCTATCCTTGAATCATGGATAAATAATAAATGATGACATGATCGTTTCTATGGTAATTGCAACCTATTAGGCTATCGACACTCGATTTTGTAAATACATATTTATGTTGTATATTTTGGTGAACATACACTGATTGAAAAGGTAGGATTACAAAATGTAACTTTTTGGTGAACCATTAATATAATGATGAATGAAGGCCGTGACAGAGAAAGATCCTTGATTATACACCAGTGGAGTTCTTCTACCAGCGGTACTTTGGGCACAAGTTCTAGTTATTTCAGTGATGGTATCACTTTATCAGATTTCTGCTCGGTCTATTTGCGTAGTCTATGATTAAGTATTCGATAAATTCATGGTACAAAAAGTATTCTATCGATTATTTTGGTGAAGAAGTATTGTTTGGTGTGACTTTGTCTGTGTAATTTGGTGAACACATAGCCAAGAATCATGTTTGACCTGTATATTTCATTAATGAAGAAGGGTAAGGTCAACATTGGAAATCCTATGGGGGAGTGGTTTTTTGTAGACTACATGTCGGTATTGAGATCCGGTGAAAAATATCCTAAGTACGAGTCATAAGCAATGAGTCCGAGTAACTAGTGCATTCGGTGCATTGAAGGAACAAATTCAAGATGTAATGACACGAGAAGAGAAAATTGCAAACATTCACCGAGAATCAGGCAAGGATTTTCTAGATCGAAAGAGCTTCCCTAATTTTTGCGTGCAAAAAATACCAAAGGGTAAATTTTTAGTGAATTTTGGTAGAAATCCAATTTTAGGTGAAAGTCCAATCAATCTAAAACCAGTAATTGACCATGATACGAAACAAGACAAGCAAACTCTTTGGGCAAAAATATGAAAGGATCCGATAATGGACATCTCCAAAACCCCAAAAGGACCTCTCTTGAGACCAGTGCGTACTAGCCAAGGGTGGAGAACACCAATTGAAGGATGAATTGGAACATATCTTCTAAATTTCTAGATTAATAGAAAAACAATTCCAACTCATGAACTATAAACAATTAATTCCTGGAATTCGGTGCCTATTGGGAAGGGGGCACAAGCCTTTGTAGCACTATCTTGCATGAGTTTGGATTCTAAGGAAGTTATGGATGCAGTCAAAGATTTTTGTCCTAGAGCAATGAAAAACACAATAGTACCTGTGCAAAGGCCATATCCAATGGATATGACCTACACCAAATCTGGTGGATTCCTAAGAGATGACCTAGTTGCACATGCTTGAGCCTTTGAAATCAATTATGAAGCACTCAAAAATCTAGGAAATCTTTTGCCTACTGATGAGTACAAAGCATAAGTGTTCCAATCTACTCTAGTTAGTGAGGTTGTTGTTGGGGATGTAAGAGTCATGTGGCTTACCCCCATATTCATATATATATATATATATATATATATATATATATATATATATATATATATATATATATATATATATATATATATATATATATATATATATATATATATATATATATATATATCATTTATGGAGAGTTGCCTAATAGAGATCATTATGTGGGTTTCAAGGCCCCCATGCATGTGTGCACATCTCTCCTCTCCTCTCTCTCTCTCTCTGTCTCTCTCTCTCTCTCCCCTCCATCTCTTCTTTGCTACTCTTCTTCAGCACACCAAAGCCTTTCATTGGTATCAGAGCTTGCTGAAGGTTGGTGTGCAAGGAGCGTCAATGGAAGTTTAGGGTTCAAGAGGTGAATGTCCAGGTCAACACTCTCTTGACAATTGCTCAGTATGCTAGAAAGCTCATATTGGTGCACTTTAAATTTTTGTGCATAACTAACATAGAAAGCAACAATTTCACACAAGGACATAGAACCTGCTTTGAAGCTTTAGTTCATTGAAAATATGACTTGGTGAGCAAGCTAATGCTCATGGTTTTATGTGCATGCTAGATGTATGCTTATGTGACAAGTAGTTCACATGGTTTCTTCCCCAACAAGACATTTATGATGTGAGTTATGCATATGGATATGAAGGTGTCATCCTATTGGTTAAAAAGAATTATTTCTAGTCTCTTGTTACATTGCTAGTCTCTTGGATTGCCAACATGGTGCCTTCTCGATCTGATGACACTGACTTTCTGAGAAGGAAAGATCAATTAATGTGGCATACATTGGTTCATGCAAGGTTACACATGTATGTGCATAGAGATGCATAGAGGCCCTGTGACATGCCCAACCACATATGGATGGATATGGATGCATTGGCTAGCTTCACTATTCAATTGTAGCTTGTGGATTCTATATAAGAGTATGTGATGTATGAGGAAATGAGTAGTGCATTGTGCCATAGACTACATGATATGTATGTGAGTACATAGATCACATCATGTGAGAGATAGATCACTCGACGACTTTGCTTCAGACAGATGCGACAATGATATCAAAGATATGCATGTTATGCAGGTCATGTAGTGGTTTCAAGAGAGTCTATGGATGTTGATAATGCTAGTGATGGTGATATCACTTTCTCCGATGGTTCATCTCATGACTTCTCTTGTTCATTGGATAACATACATATGGCTTGGTTGCTTGATGCATTAGACAATTTTCATGTTACTCAACATCATGACTGGTTTTTTCGATTCTCAAGTGAGAGTCGTGGATATGCATGATGGTATGACATATGACATTGAGGGTTTAGGAGATGTATGCCTTATGCTACCTAGTGGAGCATCATTTATAGTCAGACCTGTATGTTATGTGCCTTCATTCCCTATGAGCTTGATATCAATTACCCAGTTACAAGAGAGCATATATTATGCATGCATTGGTGAGCATCATTTTCAATTGCAGTTGAAACAACTTATGTTTGTCAAAGGTGCAAGGATTAGGCACATATATCCACTGTAGGTACTCTATGTGAGAGACAATCTCGTCTAGGTGGGAGTTCAACCTTATGTGTGATGTGAGACTCATCATGTCTCATTTTGTCTACCTACAAATTGGTCTATTGACATTCATGATGCACATGTATGGTAGGATTCAAACGCTTAGATGGATGCACATATAGAGCATGTTTGGATGCTCGTGATGCTTATATAGAGCATGCTTTTGTTGATCATGTGGATGCTCATGTGGAGCACACTTTGAGTGATCATTTGGATGCTTTAGAGCATGATGTGTATGCTCATGTAGAGCATTATGATGATACTCACTTAGATTTAGATCATCACATGGATCTTGGTGTTGATGTTGTGCAATTAGCTCATGTGGAGCATGATGATACACTTGGTGTGGTAGAGCAGGATAGCTCTTATGATACACAATGCATGGTAGAGCATATTAGCTCCTAGGTTGCACAACTAGACACGTCCTTGGTTGAGAGGATGGCTAATTTGGATGTTGAGGAGTCAATGATCATGCAATCATTCTTAGATTTGCTCATGAAAGATGTTGACATAGATATGTCAGGACATGTTGGTCTTGATGATGATGCTTTGGATGCCTTGGATAAAGGCATGGCTGACATGCTTAGGTTAACCAAGATAGCACAAGTTTTGTTAGCATTTGGGAGTATGATGTATGAGTTGTTATGTTCGAGACTAGACATTGTAGTTTCTATTGGAACATTTGCATTTGGAGTTGTTAGTTCTTCGATGGCACTTCTCGAATCTAGTTTAGATTATAATTTACTATTTGGAAGGCCATGGTTAAAGCAGACCAAGGTCATGCAAGACTGGTCCGTAACATAACTTATCTTTAAACACAATCATTGGAAGTATGCCATCCCCCTTGATGACCTTGCTCCTTGTGAAATCCATACCATGCCCCATGTAGCTAAACATGTCCATATGTTTGATGGTTCATCTGATGATGAGGAAACTCAATTTTTATCGACTAATCAAGATTTTCTTACACTAGGAACTATCGATTTGGAGTATGTTTTGGATCAATGGTCCTCGAGCACCTGCACCATATAGTTGACCACACCCAAAACATTGATCAATTTTCCAGTATATGAACTAGAGATCAGAGGTAAGCAAACATACGTACTAGAAGATCAACTCATCACGCATTATTTAGAACCTAACACCAGAGAGAAACCTATTAAAGTAAGTGCAATCTTAAAACAAACCTTCCAAGAGAATCTACTACAATTATTGACCAAATTTGTTGATATTTTTGCATGGGATACAGAAACATGAAGGGTATCAACCCATGTATTTGCCAACACCACGTTCTTCTCAAATCGGATGCATGAAGAATTAGAGAGCTTAATTATTGATTGAATCCCCACTACTTAAAGCTAGTAAAATCCAAACTAGATTGGTTATTAAAAGTAGAGTTTCTTGTCCCAATTGAGCATGCAAAATGGATATCCCCAATCGTTATTGTCCCTAAGAAGAACAAACAATTATGAATATGCATGTGCCAAAAATTGAATGAAGCTATTATTCTAGACCTGTTTCCTTCACCTTTTTTTTTTATAGCATGCTAGATGAAGTGGCTAGAAAAGAAATGTTTTCATCCCTTGATGGCTACAATGGTTATAATCAAGTACAAGTGGCTGAACAAGGCATACCAAAAATAGTCTTCATAATAAATTGGGGAGTGTATGCTTATATTGTTGTGCATTTTGCGCTAAGAACTACACCTAGCACTTTCCAACAGCGTGTACAAGACCCCCTATTTAACCAATTTAATGAAAGTCCTTTTAGACAATTTTTATGTTTTCGGTTAGACAAATGATCACTTGTGTCATTTTAGACTCTGCTTTTAAAGTGTCGCAAGTATCGTCTCTGCCTAAATCCACATAAATCTATTTTGTGATATCCTTTGGGAGATTGTTGGGCCATATTATCTTGATTGAAGGAATTCAAGTAGACTCTGAAAAGGTTAAAACAATTTTACAGGTTCTACCTCCCTGCACACTAAAGGAAGTCCTTCGTTTCCCAGGCAAAGTTCCATGGCATGGTTGCCATTTATGGTGGCTTGAACACATTAGTTTGCCCCTAAATCGACTAACCACAATAGCTCCTTGTGATTTTGACTGGAGTGACAAAAGCCAACAAAGTTTTGATTGCCCTAAAGCACTTTTGACTCAAGCTCCCATTATGCAACTTCCGAATTGGGAATTTTCATTCCACTTTTTTGTTGATCCATCCAATATTGCAATTGGTAGTGTTTTGATGCAGTACAAGGACAAATGGTATCAAAATATCTATGATGTTAGCCAATGAGAGGCATGCTTAAGCATAATTGCTCAGTGACTGAAACAAGAATGTCTAGGACTTGTCTACTATATAAATGAATTTTGGCATTATTTACTAGGAAAAAAATTCACCTTCCATATGGACCATTGGGCCTTGACCTACCTAACAGACTCTTAGTGGCCAAATGGGTCTTATTGTTATAAGATTTCGACTTTGATATCATCCATCGACTAGGATCCTCACATGTGATTGCTGATTTCTTATGACGACTAGGTAATGGTGAACCAACTTAAGGCATTAATGATGCTCCTCTAGCTATCTGCACTAGACAACCCATTGTGTCTACTATTCCTTTCGAGCTCACCCAAAATTAATATGATATGTTACTTACATTTACAACCACCAGAATGGCATCAAACGGTTTACCTTCTATGGCCCAAAAACACTTGGCATTGTACAATAGACACTTTTGAATAATTATTGGACAATTATACTATTATGACCAATCTAATGCCTAGTCACACTGTGTTCCAACTTGTGAAGTAGAATCAATCATTCATTTGGCTCATGGCCACCCTACATGCGGTCATTTTGTGATTGACTTTACCATCTACAAAATTTCATAGAGTGGTTTGTGGTGGCCGACCTTACACAAAGATGTTCAATGCTTTCCCCTTCAATCGATTATGCCATTAGAGATATTTTAGAAATAGAGCCTCAATCTTATCAGTCCTATATCTCCACCTTTGTTATCAAATAATAACCAATATATTCTTACCTTTATAGATTATGCCTCATGTTGGGTTAAGGCTTGGGTTGTGAAAAATGCGACCAATATAGTGGTAGCAAGGTGCCTTACTAGGAAACTATTACCCCATGTTGGCCTCCCCTTAAAGCTTGTCTCAGATCGGGATACTCACTTTGTGAACAACCTCATTATGGCATTAACTAGGGATTTCAATCGCATTCATCAATATAGCACTACTACCCCTAGGCTAATGGATTAGCCAAAAATACTAACAAAATTCTGCTCACAATGCTAAAAACTTTAATCCAAGGCTATCATGAATGATGGGACCAGTTATTGCCATTGGTACTCTAGGCTTATCATATTACTTATAAAGTTTCCACTAGTTTCACTTCCTTTAAACTAGCTTGCATTCTAGAAGCCATTGTCCTCATGGAAGTCATGGCACCTAGCCTATGAGTTGCATTCGATAAAAAATGGCTACTTGAAGACTCAATTTATCACCAACTTGATGCCTTGCGAGCATTAGATGAAGAGCGATTCAAGAGTTTTCTATTGATGCAGGAATTTCAAATTCAGAAGGCTCATACCCATGATAGATTCTTAAAGACACCAATTTTCTTTGAAGGCCAATTAGTATTATTTTATAATTCAAAAGTGAACTGCAAAGCAAGAAAATTCAAAGTCTCGTGATTTGGCCCTTACCAATTTTTGGCCTAGTTCAGTCCATCAACTTTTCAGTTGCTGGGACTCTTATCAAATAACCAACTAAAAATCAAGCCAATGGGTCAAAACAATGCCCTTTGTGTTTACCTTCCATGTGTGCAGAAATGATCCATTGCCCATGTCTGCATGCTACTGCATGATGATTAATCCAAATCTCTCAACTCGTGCACAACATTCTCCTTTTTCTCGATCCTTGCGATGATGTCATTATAATTTTTTTTATTATATATCACATCGATACTATACAATTGTTTCTCGCTATCACTCTTGCATCCTATTACTTGTGCTCTCAAGCTACCGTGCACTTTAGCTCCTCGCCACCATGGAAGCATTAGCCCCTATTGAGTAATTATCTGTTGTCTTCACTGCACCTACCTCACAGTACCTTGGTATCCAATGCCTGGAAAACTTTGTGCTCCTCCAATGGGACAAAGTTATTGCACACACTGACTTTGAGAATATTGCTCGTGCAATAGTTGTAGAGCTTTGACAACGATATGGACAACTAACATCAATGGCACAAAATTTTGCACCACAACGACCAAATTCATGCAATGATTTCACCTCCCAACCCAAGGTGGATTCACAATCTAGTTGCTCACTCAACAAGCGATGGAGCAATTACTTGCCCGACATAGTTCTAATGAATATGCCATCTGATCTTTCCTGAAATCTGAATGCTTGATCCTTCAATTCTTAGTGGAAGCTCTCAACCCACAACATCGGGCCTACAACATCTCTAGATAATTTCATTAATTGATATTGGCTGGTACCTAGGTGCCTATGAACTAGGCATGTGTCTTATTTCATAAGATTCACTGATCTCCTTCACATTTGAGGAGGTAGTCTCTATTTTGTTATAAGAAGACTAGTCCAAGAAGAAGAGGTCAATTATGTGTTTTGCATATCAAGATTTCTTATTTAGTCAAAGGGGCAAAGGTAAATGGAGCTCATCTAATAGTAAGCAAAAATCTACTAATGATTCACAATCAAAGGAGGACAAAGATGATAAAGAAACAAAAAAGCATAGACAATTTTGCAAGTACTATAAGCCAAATGATCATGTCATAAAGAGTTTTGCTAAATTGGTTGCAAAAGAGGCAAAAAAGAAAGAGGCTTGGATGGTTGTTGCAGAGACCTCTACATCTAAAATAGAGTTTGCTAATGTTGTTCAAAAAGAAGAATGGGCATTTACTACTTTTTTCAACTATGAAACATCTTCTTGTGAGGAGTGTATGTCTGCGATAGACTCAGATGTTTGGTACTTTGATAGTGGGGCAATCAAACATATTACCTCGTAGAAAATTTTCTTTAGTTCACTTGAGCCTCCCCTACATGGAACACTATCACATTTGCTAACAAATCCTTTGACCTTATAATGGGAGTTGGCAAGATAATTCTAACTACTGTTGATGCACATTATCGTCTTCTTTATATGTGCCATGGATCAGAAAAATATGTTGTCAATTTCAACATTAGCCAAGATTGGCCTCGTTGTCAATTTTGTTGATGATAGATGTACAATTCATTATCTCTCAAATGGTGATCTTAATATTGCTTTTAGCATTTTATGTCATGGGCTGTATAAGCTCATATACTATGAAAATTCTGTGAATGATTGAGCATGTGCAGTTCAAGATTCTCAGGCTATCTCAGATGCAAAGATTTGGCATGCATGCTTTGGTCATCTGAATTTTGCTAATTTGCTTTGCTTATAGAAATTTAAAGTGGAGACCGCTCTGCCCAAACTTGAGGCACCTTGTAAACATGTCTGTGAGGGCTATATTTTGGGCAAAATGCGACATTCCTCCTTCCCAAAAGATGGTTCATTTTGAGCTACTTATAAATTGAAGATTGTTCATGTGAAGAGATGGATTTGTACTTGATGAAGATGAAGTGGTGCTGCAAAAACTTTGCACTACACCAGCCAAATGAACTTCAAAGATATGTGGTGGGCCCCTTTAGCTTGCCAAAGGATGTATTAGACACCCTATGTACTGTTGTGAAAACTTCTTCCTAGAGTATAACATCCACCAGAGAGTGAGTGAGTACGTATCCACCCATCCAACTCCACCCATATATATACCAAAGGTTCAAGAGTTGCATGTCTTAATTTTTAGCCATGTGTCCTTCCTAGTGTCCTTCATGTGGATACTTTCCAAAGAGAATCACATGGCTTCTATTTCAATTGAAGTATTTCTTTCACGTACGAGTCAAGGTGTCACTTGGGAGAAGCTTCTCCAAGACTAAGGTTTTATTCCCTTAGGTTAATTATTCCTAAGGTAACAAACCCTTCAATTGAGACTTCTATGAAATAAAACCTCAAGGGTTAAATCCAAGAAACATAGGTTCCTTTTTGGAGGGTCTAACCCATGATTTATACAACATTCTTCCCACCTTTAACATTTTCATCCTCGAAAATGTGCTTTGGTATATTATGTGGAGTATTCCCCCGTGCACCATGATTCATTTCTTTTGATCATGGACTCACTCTCAAAAAATATTTTCCTTGTTTTTAACCAATAGTTAAAAAAGAGGGAAATCTTTTATTTATGGAACTTACTCGTTCCCAAGTAGCACTTTCTTTAGTTCCATCCCTCCATTTAACTAGGCACTCTTTATATAGATGTTTTCTTGTTTTCTTGTCTCGAGTGTGTAGTATTCTTTCAGGTTCATGAGGGATGTTAAGAAGGGAGATTGGTTGAATGATTGTATCCGAAGATACAAGATTGTCTTGTTCAACCATTTTTCTTTTTAATCGACTTACATGGAATACTGGATGAAGTAAACAATCCTCTGGGAGTTCTAACTCATAAGCCAAAGTCCCTATTCTTTTAAGAACCTTAAAAGGGCCACAGAATCTCGGAGAGAGTTTAGGACAAGGTCCTGCTTTTAATGTTTCAGATTTCTCAGGAGCTTTAAGATATACTAATTCATCAACCTGAAAGGAAATATCTCACCTTTTAGGGTCGCTAGAAGATTTAGCTCTATCCTGGGCTTTCCTTAGGTTTTCCTTAGCTAGTTTTAGCTTAAAGTTCATATCTTCTATGAAATCTTTTGCTGCTTGGACTTTTTCGTTTTGAAGTCCAACTGCATACGGTGCTCTTAGTTGAAACCCATACATTAACATGAAAGGACTATATTCTTGTTGATATATTTAGGTAGTGATGTGTGTGAACACACTAGGACCACCGGGGCACTTTTTTCCCTCTTTAGGAGGTTTTTTTCCCCCGTCTTGTATATACGCATATTGCCCTAATGGGCACTTATCTTTGTACATTCTCTAGTGATACATTCAGTATTGTGTGTTGTGTTTGTGCTCCAAGCTTCTTCTTCTTCCTTGTGATGTTCGCGTGCTTCCACAGACGTCTAACTCCAACAATTGGTATCAAAGCAGGTCGTTGCTTCATCTAGGGCACCGTTGACACTCCTCCGTTTGCAGTCTCAGATTCACACGAAATTTGGTGAGCATACTCAAGGTGTTTCAGAGATCAAAACTGCTTCGCTCTGTGGTGCCGAAATCGCGATCTGAGCTCGTTTCGGCCTCCGAACGCACTATCACAGTGCTTGTGCAGGTTATTTCATCTTTTTGTGCCAAAGGTATATACCAGTTTCTGTTCGCCAATATAAGCATCTCCAAGTCTGCTATAGGTCTACCAGAATTCGTCTGGGCAGTTCTATTTAACTTTTTGAGATACAGTCAATTTTCTGCATCAAGGTATTTTAGTCATCGGCATGGCTGAAAGCAGTGATGTATTCCGTATGTTGGCTATTGAGGATAAGTTGGATGGTACCAACTACCCATTATGGGCTTATATGATGCAACATGTATTGGTTGCAAAAGGACTGTGGAACATTGTGCAGGGTGTTGAAAGACGTCCTGTTACACATGTAACAACAGGTACTACGAATACAGGTGCTTGAGCTGATGAAGATGGTGTCGAAGATGATATTGTGCAGATTCCATCTGAATTTTGCTAGTTTGCTACGCCTGTAGAAATCTGAAATGGTGTCCTCTTCGCCCAAGCTTGAGGCACCTGGAAAACATGTATGTGAAGGCTGTATTTTGGGCAAAATGCAGCGTTCCTCCTTTCCAAAAGATGGTTCAATTCGGGCTACGCAAAAATTGCAGCTTGTACATAGTGATGTTTGTGGTCCTATGTAGACACCTTCTTTTGGAAACTATCTTTACTTTGTGACTTTCATTGATGAATTTTCCAGGCATGCATGGGTATATCCATTGAAGGCAAAGTCCGAAGTGTTTTTGTGCTTCAAACAGTTTTTGGTTTTGACTGAAAATCTGTCAGGATGTAAAATGGGCACCCTCCGTTCTGATCTAGGGGGGGAATATATGTCTTCTAATTTTAATGCATTTCTGGCTGAACATGGGATAAAACACCAGTGTACAGTGCCTTATACACCTCAACAGAATGGAGTTGCTGAAAGAAAGAACAGGTCACTCATGGAGATGGCAAGGTGCATGGTCAAAAGTCAGGCTTTACCACATAGTTTGTGGCTTGAGGCTATCATGTGTGCAGCATATGTACTGAACAGGTGTCCCACTAAAGTGCTGCAGTCTTTCACTCCATATGAGGCTTGGCATGACCGCAAGCCATCTGTTGCTCATCTGCGTGTTTTTGGTTGTTTGGCATCTGCACTAGTGCCTGAACAACATCGTAGAAAATTGAATGATAAGGTAGTAAAATGTAATTTTGTTGGGTACAATTCTGAAAGTAAAGGCTATCGACTGCATCATCCACAGACTAAACGCATTCTGGTTAGCCGTGATGTTGTCTTGTGGAAGATGCTATTCAACCATTGCTTTCATGTACTAAGGAGACATCTGTTAGCTCCAAAGACATGTATGATACTTTGATGCCTCCTTTTACAGGTGGACAGTCTAGTGTTGGTCCTAATGAGGAAACTTCTCAGCCTTTGCAAGTTTCATATGATGATGCAGATCATTCCATTTCTGACGCAGATTTACATGATGCACTTGTTGATGAAAGAGCTGATATTGAGCAGGCAAAAACTATGCCAAAATGGCTGGTGCAAACTTTGCGTGATAGCAAATTAGATGCACCTTTGTCATATCGTACTCGTTCAGGCTCTCATAGTGCCTCCTTTGCATCAGATTGCTATGCTATGGCTGCGTCTAGTCTCTTTTGAGAATGAGCCTGTTTCTTTTGATGAAGCACAAAATTCAGAAAATTGGATGGCTGCTATGCAATCTGAATATGATGCTATAATGAAGAATGGTACATGGTCTTTATGTGACTTGCCTCGTGGCAAGAAGGCCATTGGCACTAAGTGGGTATACAAGCTGAAGCGTAAACCTGATGGTACAGTTGACATGTATAAGGCTAGGCTTGTTGCAAAGGGTTATGCTCAAGAAAGAGGCATTGATTTTGATGAGACCTTTGCACCTACATGCCGTATGACTATTGTTCGGAGCATTTGTGCACTTGCAGCCCAGCATGGTTGGAATGTACATCAATTGGACATTAAAACAACATTTCTGAATGGTGACTTGCATGAAGAAGTGTATGTTTTTCAGCCCCGTGGCTTTGTGCAGAAAGGGCATGAAAACCAGGTGTGCAGGTTAAAGAAGGCATTATATGGTTTAAAGCAAGCACCACGTGCTTGGTGTGAGAAGATACATGCCTATCTGGTTGCACATGGTTTTGAGAACAGTCCAACTGAAAGCACCTTATATGTTAAGCGTGCTAATGATGTGCTTCTGATCATTGTTATCTATGTTGACGACATGCTGCTCATTGGTCCTATTGAGAAGCATATTGCTGATTTCAAGGCTGATTTGCATGCCTCATTTGAGATGTCTGATTTGGGGCATTTGCATCACTATTTGGGCATTCAGTTTATGCAAGTTGATGGTGGAATGGCTTTGTGTCAAACAAAATATATTGACACATTATTGCAGCGTTTTGGCCTTGAAGACTGTAAGCCTATTGCCACTCCTATGGAGACAGGTTTACGATTGAGTCTTCATGATGTTGGAGATGCATTTGATGTTGTTCTCTATCAGCATGGTGTTGGATGCTTGATTTACTTATGCATTACTCGGCCAGATATTCAGTTTGCTGTCTCACAAATGGGCAGGTTTATGCATTGCCCAGGAGTCATGCATTGGAAGGCGGTTAAGCGCATCTTTCGCTACTTGAGTGGTACTCGGCTACTTGGGTTGTTTTATCCCAAGGGGGGATCACTACCGCCAGATTTGCATGCTTTTTCTGACTCAGATTGCGTTGGTTGCTATGACACTTGTGTGTCCACTAGTGGTTTTTGCTTCATGCTTGGTAGCTCATGTATATCTTGGTTGAGCAAGAAGCAGCCTACTGTGGCCACTTCTAGTTGTGAGGCTGAGTATAGGGCAGCTTTCACAGCTACTGTTGAGTGTGTATGGCTCAGACGCCTTATGGCTGATTTGGGTGTTGGTCAGACTTCTGCCACCATCATCTTCACTGACCGTCAGAGCGCATTGGCAGTTGCGAGGAACCCTGTGTTCCATGCTCACATAGGAAAGAGGTGACACTAGTCTCAAGTGAGATCATTTGGGACTTAAGCTGTTGTATAAGAGATGTGATGCTACCAAGATCTTTCTCTAATTTAAGGGTTTGTTCTTTCAAGTCTATGAATTGGTCACGAGTGACAAACTCATCTAAAAGTTCCTCATAAGTATACTCTTCCTGTGAAGGCTCTTTCTCTTCTAAGTTTTCTTCTACTTCTTGCCTTAATTCTACTTCTTCCATTCTAGAATTAGGGTCCTCTAGTTGCTCTTTAGATGGAGAAGTATGTTCAACTACTTGTTTACCTTTAGATTCCATGTTTTAATTCCCTTCCCCCGTTTGCTAACTAGAGTATATGAAAATGAATGGAAGTAAAGCTTAAATGTGCAAGAAGAAGAGAAATATATCACAAGACCACTTCCCTGTTACAAAGTAAAGCTACGGAAGCGAAATCCAAATGATCCTTGAAGCTTTAGGTCGCTGATTTTGAATCTTCGCCAGGCCCAAACAAAAATTGGAAATGTCTGGTTGGTCTGGGGAGGTTCTAAACACCAAAAACCATCCAAAACAATGCCAAAACCATGTGGGAATAGCCCCCATATAGATAAGGCTATTCACTTGCATCTTTCATCCATGAGGAGGGGAGGAGGAAAAGAAGACAGTGTCCTCTGTGATCGTGGGCAGCAACTGACAGTCGAGTATTCTCTCTTTAATCATCGGCACGTAGCTGGCTACTAAACGCCGATGCCTCTAGCTCGGGTACCAATGTATTAATTGTCATCTTCTAGTGACTCCCCTCCTTTGAGGCTTTTGCACAGATAACAAAGAACTCTCTCAGAGTATGTGCGCACAGTCCTTCAACACGGAGATCGATGCTTCTATGTCCGCCCAGCCGCGTGGCAGCTTTATCTTAATTCTCCCTCTCTCTCTACCCATAAAGGGCAAGCTTCACATTACACATATGAGTGCCACTTGGCAATCATGTAATTATCTTGCTTATCCATCATAAGAGGAGGTTCTCACCTCTCAATTATGAGGCTCCATAACAATGTGGAAAAGATGATCTTGACTGTTTACCAAATTGACATGTTGCACATACCTTTTGCACCTCTGAAACCTTGAAATTTGGTAGTCCATGAACGATCTCCTTAAACTGCATTAGTTTCAGCCTTTGCAGATTTGCATGTCCAATTTGTTTGTGCGAGATCTCTATATCAATAATAACTCTTGCATCTTTTGCAAACATGGTTGCATTCATTTTAGGAACTTTCACATTTAAGGTGAACATCCTACCCACTTTGTTTCCTTTGGCAATCAATCATCCACCATGTTTGTATTCTTCTACATATAACCCATCAGCATTGAACCTGACTTGTAATCCCTGGTCAACCATTTGTCCAAAAGAAACCAGATTCTTTGTTATGTTTGGAACATGCAGCACATCAACAAGATGTTTTACCTTCCCATCCTCCATAGACAATGCTATGTTTCATGTATGCTCGATAGCACCTAAACCACAAAGGCACACTTCCACCTTATCATCATCATCATCTACATTCATGCCAATAGATGCAAGTGACTGACATATGTTTTTGATTTTCAAGGTGACATCACTTATCAACATGCCCTTTTTCTCCAATGTATGCAACTCGTTCTTGAGTCTCTGTTACACTTATGTGTTCCACACGTAGCTTTGATGTGAACCTTTTCCCTATACATGGGCACTTTTTACTCTAGTGCTGGCTAGAGGTTTTTTCCCCATGTTACCACATACTTGATACTCATATATGTGGTGGTACTTTGTACTTAGGGATATTATTCAGCTCTTACTTCAGTTCAGTTCATAGTCAATAGAGAGAGCTATTCCAGCCATCGTCTTCTCCATGTGTCTTGCTGCGTTTATGCTCCTTGTGTGTTTCTTGCACTTCTACACACAGCCAACAATGGTATCAGAGCATATTCAGATCCTTCTCAAGTTTCGGTTTTTCGCATCGTGGCACGTGTGCACTTTAACAGTGCAAATCAACTCTGGAGCATAGAACTGTGAATTTCAGTAGCCAAGAAACATTTCCACCAAGTGCGCTATGGTTTTACCCCCATTTTGAAGCCATTCGTGTAGTCAGAATCGCCATCAGAGTGGCAGTTTGTGAGCTGAAATTTCAGCTTTCGTCGAAGTGAAGATTTTATCACATTCTTGTTCTTTTGTGAAATGGCGGGCAGCAATGACTTGTTTGGCATGCTTCAAGCTGAAGATAAGCTTGATGGGACCAACTATCCGATGTGGTCTTACATGATGAAGCATGTTCTTGTTGCAAAACAACTTTGGAACATAGTGGCAGATGTAGATCGAAGACTGACAGGTGCTTCTACTTCACAGTCTACTGTCACAGATGAAGCTTCTTCTTTGAGTACAGTGGTTTCTCCTTCTCAACCTACACAGGAGCAGCTTAGATGGGATGGAAAAGATGCTCAAGCTCATGCTTTGATTGCGCTTTCTGTGAAGCATCATATAGTTCCACACATTCGGTCATGTTCTAGATCACGACAGGCATGGGACACTCTTTCTTCTTTGTATGCCTTGCGTAATGAAGCACCTGTTGCATACTTGAGGAAGCAACTTGAGGATGTATGTATGGCTGAAAATGAGTCGGTGGATGTGTATGTGACACGCATTAAAGACTTGAAAGAGCAATTGGAAAACATAGATGAGATCATTTCGGATGCATCACTCATTTCTACATTGTTGAAAGGATTACCGAAATCTTTTCAAAGCTTTGCTACTACACTCCGTTTGGCTGCAAAAGGAAATCCTAATATGTATGCATTTGATGAGGTTGTATGTCTTCTTTTGCAAGAAGAGCAATCTAGAGTAAATAGGAGTGGTTTGATTGAGGCAACACAAGCACTTGCTATCTCACAAAAGGGGAAAAGCAAGTATGGTTCAACTTTGGGTTCATCAAAACCAAAGCCTCAAGCTTCCTCTTCCACTCATTCCTCTAATGATGCCGATTTGCAAAAGAAGAAGAGATGCAAATATTGCCGAAAGGTTGGTCATACAATTTATGAGTGTAGAAAGCTTGTCAAGATTTTTGGGCATGTGTTGTTACATGTCATTATGATGCTTGTTTGCATTCATTCTAAATGTATGGTTGTGAGTGAGGCTGATTCGGATTCGTTCTTTGATAGTGGTGCTTCAAAGAACATAACATCATGCAAAAGATTTTTTGCCTCTTTGAAAGATGCACCCAAAGGAGGACATGTGGTGTGTGCAAATAATGCCTCTTATCCTATCATTGGAGTAGGAGAAATTGAGCTTACGGCTGCAAATGGAGGTGTGATTCTCTTGAAAAATGCATTGTATGTGCCCAGTATCAAGAAGAACTTAATTTCAGTTCCGTTGATTGCCAAAGTTGGACTTCATGTACACTTTGTTGATGATAAGTGTATGGTTCATGATTTCAACAATGGTAATGTTATCGTGATGTCCGGTACATTATGTAATGGTTTGTATCGCATGGATACATACAAGAGGGCTGTCTCGAATGCCTTGGTTGCTCATACTTCTTCCATGGCTGAAATGGAGCTTTGGCATGCTTCTTTTGGTCACTTGAACTTCAATAGTTTGCTTTACTTGCAAAAGAAGGACATGGTTATTGGCTTGCCTACACTTGATTCCATTGAAAAGCATGCATGTGAAGGTTGCATTCTTAGAAAAATGCATCATGCTTCTTTTCCAAAAGATAGTCACACACACACTACAAGAAAATTGCAGCTTGTTCATAGTGATGTATGTGGTCCCATCAAGATTCCATCTTTTGGGAAGCATGTATATTTTGTTACCTTCATTGATGATGCTACTCTCCATACATGGGTGTATCCTATGAAAGCAAAGAATGAGGTGTTTTCTTGCTTCAAAGCATTTTTAGCTATGGCTGAAAATTTTTCTTCACAAAAGTTTTTGACTCTACGCACGGATCGTGGTGGTGAATACATATCACATGAGTTTAATGCTTTTCTTTATGAAAGAGGTATTTCACACCAGTGTACGGTGCCATATACACCTCAACAAAATGGTGTTGCGGAGCATAAAAATAGAACTCTACTTGAAATGGCATGATGTATGGTTAAAGGAAAGCATCTTCCTAATAAGTTTTGGATGGAAGCGGTCATGTGTGTAAACTATGTGTTGAATCCCTGCCCTACAAAAGCATTGAGAGTCATCACTCCTTATGAGGCTTGGAATGGTCATAAGCCTATGGTTAGTCATATGCGTGTGTTTGGTTGTTTGGCATATGCTCTTGTGCCATCACATCAACGTCACAAACTTGATGACAAGGCAAATAAATGTATATTTGTTGGTTATAGTGCTGAAAGTAAAGGATATCGGTTGTACCATCCATTGTCGAACACAATTATTGTGAGTCGAGATGTGGTATTTACTGAAAATTCAGTTTTCCCTCTACTTGAATGCAAAAAAATAGCCAACAGTTAGCTCATAAGATGTGTTCGATACACTCATGCCTTTGTTCCAAAATAGTGCGCTTGACTATGCCCATGTAGACCAACCAACTGAGGCTCAAAGGGCTAAAAAATTCCAGCAAAATAGTGTTGAAAATATAGATAATTTCTAGCCAAGCATGGGTAAAATTTTTCAGCCAAAAATTGTCAAAACTATTGGAAATTTTCAACCACATATGGCTGAACATTTTAAAATATGGCTGAAAATGAGCATGAAGTTCAGCCCATGTATGATGTACATGTTGAAGATGTATTACATAATGAATGCATGTCTATCAAGAGTGCACAATCTATGCCAAAGTGGCTGAAACAAACTTTGCAAGACAACAAGTTGAGTGCACCTTTACTTGGTAGAACAAGATCAAGCTCTCACCATGCATCAAGTAATTTTGTGGATTGTTCTCTTATTGCTACAACATGTAATGAAGAGCCACTTTCTTTTGAAGATGCATGTGACAATCCACAATGGATGAGTGCTATGCAACTAGAAATGGATTCCATACGTAGGAATGGTACTTGGGAGTTATGTGAATTGCCAAAAGGAAAGAATGCCATTGGTACAAAGTGGGTTTACAAGATTAAGAGAAAATCTGATGGTAGCATTGATCGCTACAAAGCTAGATTGGTTGCCAAAGGATATGTGCAACAATATGGCATTGACTATGAGGAAACTTTTGCACCTACTTCACGCATGACTACCATTCGTACCGTGGTTGCATTGGCTACCCATCGAGGTTGGAAAGTGCATCAGTTGGACATAAAAACAGCCTTCTTGAATGGTGATTTGCAAGAAGAGGTTTATGTAAAGCAACCACCTGGATTTGCTATGAAAGGGAAAGATCATATGGTTTGTCGCTTCCATAAAGCCTTGTATGGTCTCACGCAAGTTCCACGTGCATGGTATGCCAAACTCCATAAGCACTTGATTGCTCTTGGCTTCACATGTAGTCCGATTGAAAGCACACTCTATGTATGCAAAAATGGGGCTGATCTTATAGTGCTTGTTCTTTATGTTGATGACATACTCTTGACTGGGTCATGTGATGCAAAACTTGTCATTCTTATGGCTGATTTGCAGCACACATTTGATGTCACTTATCTTGGTCTTTTGAGCTACTATCTTGGCATCCAGCTTGTATCCGTTGAGGGGGGAATTGTTATACATCAAGCAAAGTATGTTGAAAAACTACTTCAAAATTTTGAATTTGAGGATTGCAAGCCAGTTTCCACACCAATTGAGACACGATTCAGGTTCTCAATCGAGGATTCCAGTGATGCATTTGACACTTCTCTTTATCAGCAAGCTGTGGGATGTCTTATATATGCATGCAACATAAGGTCGGATATACAGTATGTAGTTTCCCAGTTGAGTCGATTCATGCATAGCCCTGGCACTAAGCATTGGCAAGCAGTAAAATGTGTGTTTAGATATCTCAGAGGCACTTTGAGCTTAGGTCTCTTTTATGGCAGAGATGTTCAGCCAATCTTGCATGCTTTTACAGATAGTGATTGGTCTGGTTGTTATGATACTCGCATGTCCACTAGTGGTAATTGCTTTTTCCTTGGAGACTCATGCATATCTTGGTTGACTAAGAAGAAACTTAGAATGGCGACATTGAGTTGTGAAGCTGAGTATAGTGCAGTTTTCACAGCTACAGTGGAGTGTATATGGCTGAGATGCCTATTGATGGATCTTTGCATGGAGATTGATGCTGCTATGCATGTTCTCACTGATAGTCAGAGTGCTTTGGCTATTGCACGAAACCCAATGTTTCATGCACGGACCAAACATATTGAGGTGCATTATCACTATGTGAGAGAGCGCCTTCATGTGTATATGTGTATGTGTGTATATGTGCATGTGTGTGTATGTAAGTGTATGTGCATATGTATGTATGTGTGTGTATGTGTATATGTATGTGTATACGTATGTGTGTATATGCATGTATGTGTGTGTATGAAAGTATGTTCATATTTTGTAAATGTGTAAGTCTCTGTTGATGTGGTATGGTGAAGGTGGTCATGTGAGATCTATCTATGTGTTTTGATACATTGTTGCACTTAGCAAATTGATGTGATAGCAATAAATTTTTTCATTTTACTTCTAATTTTCTTTTTGTTTATTGAGTGCTTCTCCCATTCTCCGGATGACCTAATACCTACCTTGCTAACTGAGACTTACACATTTGTCTGTAAAGTTCACAAAGTAGTTAGAAACCTAGGTATTAGGTCATCTAGAAAATGGGAGAAGCAAATTCATCTAGAAGATTCTAAAGGTTTCCAAATCAAAGATGGAAAAATATACGATATCAAATAGCCAAACGATTCTATTCTTACATGTGCCTTTCATTTTTTTCACATGTTGGTGTTTTTTATTCTGGACAATGTAAACTTGTGTTGGTTTTTCCTGTATTTTAATATACAAGATGTGTAGACAAAAAGTGTTCACTTGATGTAGGTTCTTGTTCTCATCTTAGCTTTTATCACTTTGGCCTTATTTCTATTATACTTTATGGAATAACGGAATGTTATATGGATTTTAATGTGATTTTGTTTTGATTTTGCAGGTGAAGAATCATGAGGGCGTGAACACACATTGACTTATTTAGATATTTTTGAAGATAGTTAAAAGATAGCATTTTAGATATTTTTTGTAAAAATAGTAGATCACTTAGAAAGCAACATTTTTGTAAAAATATTAGATCGCTTAAAAAGCGATGATTTTGTAAATCAAGTAGATTTTCATAAATGCACACTTTTTGAAGCACCACTCTCATGTATCTTCTATTTAGGACATAATGAGAAATACCTATAAATACACATATTCTGATAGACTCATCCATCAGAGTATGTGGGGGAAGATTGTACTCAATCTTGTGGTCAGTCTCTTGTCTCTCTCTATTCTATATATGCTTTTGTGAGATTTCATTTTTGTACTATCTCTACGTGTGTGCGTCTTCAAGATCCGATCAAAACTTTTGTAGCATGTATATGTATGTGTATGTGTATTTGCATATATATATATATATATATATATATATATATATATATATATATATATATATATATATATATATATATATATATATATATATATATATATATATATATATATATATATATATATATAAACTAAAACATATACCTTAGTAGTGTAAAGAAAATACATTACTCCATCCAAAATGATTTTGAAGATTGAAAAATAAGTAAACTTGCACTAAGTAGTGTCGAGCGACTTCCTTCATATATATGCTTTAGACATGCTTCTTCAATATATTTCTCACTTTTAGAAATATCAATGCTTTCGCTATCATTTTGATACCAATCCTCAATAAAATTTGCCTTGCAATCATCATCAACATCATCACACAAATGTTGTACTTTATCTTCTTTTGGATACGGTTCTTTCAATCTTTCATATTCAAGAAGACCACTTTTGTGTAGCATCCTCATGGATGCTTCTGATAAATGACATCTTACTAGACGTAATGTGTAAGTCGATGTCAATCTCCCCATCTATATATAGGACCACAAAATGACATAAGAGTGACTTCACAGTTTGGAGGCACATACAAATCCTGTATAATAAATAGACCACCACCAACACCAGAGAGAGCAATCATATACTGATTACCCCAAAGTTGAAAACCTCTCTGTCTAAATGAAGTGGTCTTCTATGCCATCCTCCATATCTTCTTCTATCATATCTTTGTACTAGAGGACGATCACAAGACGATAATGGATAATCTCCAACAATTTTAGACTGTAAACTATGAGGCAGAGGATTTCAAGAAACCTCAATTTGTAATTGATAAATGGCATGTATGTGACATGTATGAGGTATATTAGCATTATTAGTTAGAGAATCATCATCATCATCATCGAGCAAATATTCCAATATATGATTTTTAAATAAAATAATAACATGAATTTATGGAATCAATACATACCCAAGCATTATCACATTGATCAGGTGGTGGTGCACGCTCAAAAATACCATAGTCTACCTCATGTTCAATACATTCCAATCGTGGTCTTTGATATTATATGTTGGTACACCAACATATAATATGCCCTTGATAGTAAAAATCATCATAATTCCTATTGGACTACACACCTAAAGTCATTGCATGGGTACGAGGTGGTTGAGTACCCTCTTATTGATCAAAATATGATTATAATATAACAATAAAAAAACATATATTAGTCATATATGTATCTATCAAGTATTAGAATTAAAATTTTGATATACTTATAGTAAGTAGTCCTTGCATGATTAGGAGATGGTAGTGGAGTTCCTTCTGATTGATCAAAATCTGATTGTGTAGCAAAAAAAGGTACTAGATATAAATAATCTGATTATTTACATACATACACATTTACACATATATTCACATACACACACATACAATGAATGACATATAAATACACATACAAAATCATAAATGTATGATATGTGTATGTATGTATGTGTATGTGTGTGTATGTGTATGCATATGTGTGTGTGTATATGTGTATGTGTATGTTTGTGTGTTATGTATGTGTGTGTATGCATGTGTATCTGTGTGTATGTGTGCATGTTTATTATAATTTATTATTTTTAATAATATTATATGTATGTGTGTGTCTATGTGTATGTGTGTGTATGTATTTATTATGTATGTGTGTTGATGTATATGGGTGTGTATGCGTATGTGTGTGTATGTGTATGTATGTATGTATGTGTAAGTGTATGTATGTGTGTATGCATGTTTATAAATTTAAAGTTTTTTTTTATATATTGATCCTTTTTTTTGTTTGAGATTAAAATAACACGATATATTGTATGATAGAAAAAATAAAGAGAACATTTGACATACCACTTGAGATTTGGTAGTATTTTTGCAAACATCTACGTCTTTAGGAATCATTTCCTCAGCAAAAGGTATATATAATAGTTTATATTAGTGTGAGTTATAATTCTCATATCTTTTATAAATATTTTACATTTAATCTATGTACTTTCATTTCATTAAATAAACACAGGCTGCTGCAAAGAAGAGAGTTGAGTCAAGTCCTACATCACACTGAGGCCAAATGTGCCATCATGGTTTTGTTGCTTCGTTTGTACGTATATGTATTATTGTAACTATATTTTTTATTTTATGGCCATTATCCTACAAAAAATGAAATCGATTTTGTTACACATTGGGATATCAATGTATGAATGAGTACATAAGAGACCATCCATATGTTTTTGTGAGTATTATTAAATTTTATATAATTAAATTTTTATTTTTATTGATGTTTTATATGTTTATTTATTTATATATGTTTGTTATATGTAATATGGGAGTAATATAGAGAAGTAGATATGGATGAGGTGGAGAGATAGACATAGGAGGGATGATATCGATCGTCACAGAGTATTGGCCCCTGTACTCATGATGCCCCTTTAGATAGATCAGATCATGATGATGATCATAATGATGAGGATAATCATGATGATAAGGATGATCATGATGATGTGGATGATCATGATCAGGGAGGGGATTCAGATGATTGACGTTTTACATTGGTTGTATTATTTACATTGATACACACACACACACACACACATATATATATATATATATATATACACACACACACACACACACACACACATATATATATATATATATATATATATATATATATATATTCTCATTCCAGTTATGTTTTTAATTTTCTCTATGATACTAATTAGTGACAAAAAATGTACTAATGATTTTTGTTACAATTTATATTTAACATGTGATTTATTACTTTAATTGTATAACTCAATCACATTATATGTGTGTTGGTGTGTATATATGTATGTATGTGCACTATACTTGTGTGTGTATATGTATGTATGCACATCTAGGTATATACCTATATTTGTGTAAGTGCATGTATGTGCATGTATGTGTGTGTATCTGTGTGTGTATGTGTATATGTGTATATGTATGTGTATGTGTATGTGTATATGTAGGTGTATGTGTATATGTAGGCATATGTGTATGTGTGTGTATGTGTATATGTGTGCATGTGTATGTGTATATATGCATGTGTATCTGTATGAGTGTATATGCATGTGTATATCTAATGCATGTGTACGTGCATATGCATGTGTATAAGTATGTGTTTATGTATGTGCATGTAGATAGGTTTGTGCATATGGATGTGTGTATGTGTATGTGTATGTGTGTGTATGTGCATGTGTATGATTATGTGTGTGTATGTGCATGTGTATGTGTATGTGTATGTGTATGTGTGTGTATGTGCATGTGAATGTGTATGTATATGTGTATATGTGCATGTGAATGTGTAACTGTGAGTATGCTAATTAATGAAAACAAAACCCTTTAAATGATATACGAACAATGAAAATTGTATTTTCATTAATTAGCCATATATTATGCTCGATGAACTTCTTGAATAACATGATATATATATATATATATATATATATATATATATATATATATATATATATATATATATATAGAGAGAGAGAGAGAGAGAGAGAGAGAGAGAGAGTAAAATATATATATATATATATATATATATAAATAGAGATACAAAGAGAAAGAGGGAGAAAGAGAGAGAGAGAGAGAGAGAGAGAGAGAGAGAGAGAGAGAGAAGAAGAGAGAGAGATCGAGAAAGAGAGAGCTTGAGTTTGTATGCATAGCACAAATATAAATATTGTTGGATTGCTCTTCAATCAGATGCACATAAAATGACGATCGAAGAGTGATCCAGTGTTTTTAATTTTATTTTGGCTAAAAGCAACCATCACATAAGTGATATGTAGACATTGTATATCCTCTAAATCATTGCATATGCGATGTTTCTAAGCATCCCATATGCGATGCTATATAGCATCACATATGCGACACTCAAAATATGTTGCATATGCAACTCTCACATTAATGACACTTCAATTAATGAGGCTAATAGCCTTGAAAATAGCATCAATCAGAGCTTTGTTTAAAAGAGGGTGTGTGCTTGATGTTCAATGCGATGAAATGTGGAGTCATGTAGCAATGAAAGTGTGCCACGTCAACCATCACTATGCCACCGCATTCTTTGTAGCGAGCTCCACCCATTCCACATGAATTTGATTCCTAGTAACTAAATGACTTGAATACATGGACACCTTTGATTTCATGCAAGTCCTTAGGTGTGGATTTTAGGTTTGAAGAATAAGATGAGCAAGAAGCAATAGGACAATCTAGAAGGCACAATGAACAACAACACATCAAAGAGGTACAAAAATGTTCATTGGGAGGAAGATCAACATTCCCAAAGATTTTTGAGAGAGGATAGGAAGGATAGCGACTAGGAAGAAGGAGGTGGGTCTGCTTATATGGTGACCCTTAAAACATTAAGAAAGACTATGGAAGATATTCATGCCCACAGTCACCTATCCAAGCAAAGGAGTCAGGTCATTTTGGAACAATTACTTGAGGTAGACGACATGGATCCCCAGTTTATTGACTCCTTGCATGCAATGTTCGAAGCCATAGGAGTGGTTGAGGTGATTTACCACATGCTAAAGAAGCCAAGTGTGCAACATGATGAATGATGAGTCAAGACATTCCCATGATCTAGTAAGACAATACAAATCCTTGTGACCTCAACTATGCCTTCTACAACCATCCCCATCACCTCTGTACATATGTCCACTATGGAAATAATTAGTCACCCTCGAGAACTATTGAGACCAGTCCAATCACTACTCCTAAACTACAAATAACCATAGATCTTGTAACTACCATAATGTCCATTCCTAGTTTTACATTTCATAGCCCAATATCACAAACACAACTTTTTTCTTCCCATGACAACCCATTTTATAACACTAGTATTTCTGCAACCACAAGCTTCTTATCAAAGCAATTCATCGTTCATCCCACCATCACCACCTCCTACATTCCATAATCAATTGCACCATACCCTTCCCTCCAATCCCCCTTCTTGCCATATTGCCACCCCTTTCCCATAACGTCTCATTTTACTTCAATGTTCCACCAACAATATATACATCCCTCCTTGTGGGACACTTCTTCACACATGCATCATGAACCTTCTTATTTCTCACTTGGTACTCAATTGTTTTTCACGTCATCACAATTTTTTTTGGTATCACAAGCATGCCATTATGCATTGCCACCACCATTTCACTATTTACTAATGATGCCATGCACACTAGCATGTCTGACCGTATGGAGATCTCACCTCCATTCACTGCACCACCCCCCACACTACCATAATCCTTGATCCCCCCACCAACATGAGCTCCACCCACTCTTGTATTTACCACTTCATCCACTCTTCCCATCCCCGTTCCCATGCCCCCTACATACATACTTCAAACATTGCATCCACCAAGCTTGCATTGATCGTGCATTTTGCCATCACAACAATGATAAGTTGTGCCAACAAACTACGAAAAGAATACAATTTGTTAGCATAGAGGAACATCATTTTCCAAGACTAGTCCACTCAACTACAAGAATGGATTTCAACTCTGATAGCGATAAATGATATGATGCAAGCCCAATATAATGCTCTCCAACAAGCACACAGACACTACTAGAGGCACATGTATAGGACTAGGACACATAAGCTATTAGTGACTTAGAACACAAGCTATGCATACAGATGGAGCAGGCACTAGGAGGCAGGGTCACCGAAAAAGCACAAGATACATTTGACCTACCCCAAACATCATGGATAAAGCAAGTGGAAGAGATTGGTAGGACTCAAGGGGAACACGTGGAATTCTAGAGTCTAGCAATGGCAGCTATCGAAGAAGCCGTACTGTAATTGAAATACTTCTAGAACCTTACAAATTCAAAACAGTAGCATCAATGATATTTCCATCTTAGAAGACTATGATGCGGAAGTAGAAAGGATTATAGGCAAAGCACCAACATTTGTCATGTAAATTGAAACAGAAGACCTCCTAAATGAAGTACAAAAAGGGACTATTTTTTAGTCTGACTAGAGAGCAAAATTATTACAAGAATACCCAAAAATGCTACAGATGTGGTCGAATGCTCCACAACACATTTCATATAACTCATGCTATGGAGCGGTCCCAAGGTGTCATTCATGGAAATCATTTGCTATCAAGGTAAAGAATAATGCATGATGCATAGATTGGCTTAACTACCCATATCTTGCACCTTCACAGGGACCTCCAAGAGTGGCATATATGATTGCTACAATATACCATTGGATACCATGCTTGAAAGCCATGCATGATGTCACTGCACAAACACTTATCAAGATATTTGACCTCATGCTTGTGGTGTTTAAGCCTTTTCGAAATGTCCATGTAGCTCATGTGTCCATGCATGGCTTTGAAAATGGAAATTTAGATCTGGTTTATGACCTGAGCACCACACCTTCCCTAAAGAGAGTTTACACATGGCACTACAGGGTGAATTACCTCCCGGCCTATTACAAACAAACATTTGAAGATATGTTCACAGTAGGTTTCACAGAGTACAACTCTGAGGTATTTATTTCAAAACCCACTCACCTTCTATAGCTCTTTGCATGTGAATGGGCAATATACTCCACGCATTATAGAATGCCACATCTAGAAGTCCCAAGAGTAGTTGATTGGAAATGTCTTGAAACAAATCTTGCAAGGTGACTCTATTTCAAAGGGCAAGAATTGACCACAGATATTGTTCATTAATACTACATTGATCACCTGACACCATAAGGGTCTACTAGTGATGATAGACTTGAAAGGGGGGGAGTGTTAGTGGAAGAAGCAGACAAGGAAGCTTAAGCAGACAAGGGAGTTTGAGGGAAGAACACCAAAGGGAAAGATAAGGCTCAAACATGGGCTTAAGTAGACTAGGAAGTCAAAGGAGAACAGGCGGACAATAAGGCCTCAACAAAATTTCAAAACTTTATTTTTATAACAAGTGTTTTTCATCACTACACTCATTGTATATAATCATTTTTGATACTTCCAACTCCATTTTTTTGCAAGCCGATTGAACTTGAACTCAAGGAGTGCATATGAGTGCACTCAAAACTATGAGAGCATATATTATGGTATAAATGTCTTTTGATCATCAATCATAATAGATGCATATATCTGTCTTGCATGCTAGCCCAACACGGCGTGTCTCCCACCTCCACTTGAAGAAGGGATCGACCCCGGATTGGCATAAGGGACATTTCCTCATACCATGTGTATGAGATGTTCATTGACCGATTGACCAATGAAGTTGTTTCTGTTGTTCCTGTACGATTCATTTGATTTTTTCTAACACTCGTGTTTGTGTGTGACTCGTCTGACCCAATTGCTATCTCATGTGACTCAAGCCTTCAGATTCAAAGTTTTGGCATTTTTGTCTTGCTTTAAAGTTGTCTCCTCCCACTAGTAGACCTTTAGATTCTATAATCATAGTCATGTTGAACATCTAAGCTTTTCTTTGTGGGATACGAGGGATCCCATGTGTAATATGCATGCCATCATTTGTCATTTCAAATATTTCGAGTTTATGTGGAAGATTAGGCCAACGGTCGAACTTCCTTAAAAAAAATGAATGCATATATCTTAGTACTAATAGGGTAAAATAATGTCACCATGGTATGAGGAGGGTAAGCTTGACAAAGTGGTGCATAGGGTCATGGGGAGAGCACAAAAACAAAAGGGTGTAGGTAATTCTAGAGAATGTGTAGCACCAGATATTACAATATGATTTATTTAGCATAAGTCCTAGCTTTTGAAGTGAGGTTAATCCTTCTATTAATAGTATGAACCTATCTTCACTCTAAGTGGTGGGAAAACTCCTCTTTTTATTTCCCCTCACCTTCCCATGCATTCCACATATGCCTGGATGCCTGTCTCTTGAGCACCTCTAACATATCATAAAATCCCCATACTAAGTATGCGCATCAAAGGCACTAAGCTAGGATGGATAATTGCATATGGTGGATCAGTCATTAACCTCATGTCAATCTATATTATGACCTTGCTTAAACTCAATCTAAACCTTCTCATTTCACTAATACACTAGCTAATCAAAGCAAAATAATCCCCTTAGACATAGTAGAAAAGGTGCAAGTTGAAGTTCAAGGCTTAGTATTTGGCCTTGACTTTGTAATAATTACTTTACCAAAAGTTAAGGGTGGGGTCCCTCTCCTCATAAATAGGCCTTGGCTAAGGCATAGTAAGGTTGTACATGATTGGTGTAGTCACACCATGTAGATGGCTGCTCCTAATGCATCAATGACACAACTCTATCTCAAAGGAGGGGAAGATGAGGCCTTGGAGGCATCAAACTGATTATGTAGGAAGGTGAAGAAGTATACAACACTCCTCCCATAGAGTACATCATGGACCTCGATAATCCTCAATCCTTGAGGCATGAGGCCACTTCAGAAGAAGGGACAAATCAAGGAGCGAGGGTAGAGCACGAAACTTGGGCGACTTCCCATGGTGGCACTTGGACCACCTCCTCCCCTACCTAGTCCACTTGAACCTCTACCATGGCAACCACTGGATCCTTTATCCTTTGTAGTGGAGGTCACAAAAGAACAAGGGACTATAGTGGAACTTGTTATCCTAGGTGAGCCAATCAAGGATTGATGATGAGGAAAGGCCCCACTTTTAAATGACAACCAAACTACCACCCATACTGCTAAGGACCAGCAAGTAGTCCCTTCTACCACTGATTCTGTATTCCCTATGGAGGGAATTCCACTTGCTTGGCCGTAGGAGAAAGAGAAGACTATTAGAATTGATGATACCCCAAGCTTCACAAAAGGAAAATGTTGTTGAAAGGAAACACATGCAGTAAACTCATCAACATCTTAGATTTAGTGGAACAACACAACCATCTAAGGGGCCATTGACCCCCCTAGGATCCCCTACTTGAGGCTTCTCGCAGTTTCCTTACACCCCACAATAGAGGAGCTTCATAACTTGCTTTCCTTGTAATATATCTCAATCATCTACAAGTTATAAATGGTCCAATACAACTTTCATGCAACATGTAAGTTGGATTCATACCAATAAGGTAATGCAAAAAAGGTTCTCCTCATAATAGGGGCCTTGGAAATGTGCAATACAACATACGATCATGTTTCATAGACATTGGTCATATGCTAACACCTTGCATTCACATAGTTTACTATTCGATTGTGAGAAGGAGTATAACCATGGATGCACATACGATGAATGAAGGTACCCTCTCTAGTCTCTAGAATGTCCTTTTGACGCGTATAGAATTTTATGGTCGACTATGAGAACCGAGTTGAAAAGTGACGTTAAATCTGAACAAAGATCTTATAATGCTTATGAGGAGGTTAAGCTTCATGAAGGCTTTGACAAAGGTCCCTTGGATGAACGAGTATGCCCTTAGTTATTATCGTTAACACTACAACCCGCATGAACATTTCCTAGCGAGTCACAAAATTTCTGTTCTTGGACATGCAACGTACTCGTTCACTGGCGCGCTGTCATCCTCTAGCGTTGGCGACTTGAGTCTCTGCAGGGAGAGAGAACTCATGTCTGCTGCAGAGCAAAAGGCCAGTCCGTATCCCAGTTGATCTAGTATCGAATCACGTTTTTGTAAAATCAATAGGGGGAATAGTTTTGTTCCATTCTCTCAACATCATCATAGACTCAGACAATGTGTAGTGATCAGATGAGCAGAATTAGTTTTGGAACCTTATCTTCTCCTGATATGTGGGAACAGTCCAGCGGCGAGCCTGCAGAAGCTGGACAAAACTATGGAGGTACTCTTTTCAATCAGTCCATGGATATTTTTCAGTTTTGCATCCTTCACGGAATGAATGCCGAGTGACTTCGATTCCATTTTTCTGAACTTCTCCAAGGCCATTACCTCTCAGACAGAGAGCTTCTGACCTTGAGGATGATTTTCATGAGGTGATTCGTTATTATCAACGATTAGTGGCATATCTTAGTTCCCTGCTCGTTTCGTAGAATGCACATAGCCTTAATTACATATGTTGTTTCTGCCGAAGCTCTTAAAGTAACTATGATCTTCAGCACATGACACTTTTATGAGTTTCAGTATGCTATCAATGTCGAACTTGCGTCATATGACCTCTGTCTTTCTATCTGTTGGCAGCAGAAGTATTCCAGGCAGGGTTCTCAGGCATGGTGCAGAAGCTCAATGAAAGTCAGAATCATATCTCGCGATTAGAGTCTGAAGTCAAAGCTTTAAGGGATGAAAAGTTAAAACAAGAGTATCAAAACCAAGTCCATGTATTGAGGTGTATATTTTCAAAATCTTATCCTTATGGAATGATGAGCAAATAACAGGAATCGGCTGTAATATTTACGCGGTCAATACATTATATTTTGTTGTGTTTTATTTTTTTCTTTATTCTTTTGTTGCATTCCTTTAAAGTTCATGTGAGACTGCCTGAATGGTACACTCTGCCCAAATCCCACAATTTCTACAGGAGGAACATGAAATAGTGTATGAGGTAAATACTGAAATACTCTCTAATCCAAGTGATGTCTGGGTATTAGGGGGAGAAAAGAGCCACGCAGCTGGCTGTTGGCTCCAACATGCAATGTCCTCCTTCAAGTTACATATGGCGTTCGAGCTGAGGTACTAAAGAAACGTCTCCACCATCTACAGGGCCGCTTTGAATCACCTCTCCGTTTGCAGAACTAGTCTGTAAAGGTTTAAGTCAGTACACTTTATATATTTCGAATCGTCTTTATGAGTGGGATGCGCTTGTTTTAAATAGCTAGTCCACATCTAGCTCTTTTGATATGCAAAGCCGTGATATCATTGATAAGCTACCATTGCGTGTGTTTGACACACTCCCTTCTCCAAGCGAGCGCCACACACAAGGATCCTGTTACAAGTGAAGAACTCTGCTCTCTGCTCATGATATGAATTTCTCCTCGCCATGTTCTTAATCCAGTTCTGGTCTTGATATAGAGTCTGAGAAATGAGTGCCCCAGGAAAATTGCCAGCCCAAAATCCACTAACATTTTGAGGATACAGTGCCATCTAGCCTGAGCTATACTTCCAAAGGTAGTGTCTCTATGTCTCCTAGTGCAGCTCCTATATGCAGCTAGTGCAAGGAACAAGGTAAACCTCCAATAGGTCTTGTACGTGTAAAGTCTCTTATAATGATCCTCAAGGCCTGCCTGTTCCAAACCTCGTCGCCCTTGGTATCTTGCTGCTTTGCAGATATGATCTGTGATCGAGAAAACTTGATGGGAATATGACCCAGTTTCGATGGTTTTGGTTGACCACGTGTAATTAAAGAGAATACTTCCTAGCAACAGCCTACCAATGTGCAGTTTGCTCCACGTCCTCCCGTAGTAGATAAGGGTGAAGCACCTTTAATACATCCTTCTCCAGTACATTCGTCTTTTAAGAATGCACTGCTCGTAAGTTCATCAAAGGGCCCCCCTTTTTCTTCCACCCCCATGGAACTTATTGATCCTTCTTCTTCGACTTCTAGACCTAATCGTGATACACAGTCCAAATTTCGGATGGAGCATGATGGTTTACCACAATTTATAACAAGAAGCTAGGTCAAGCCCCCCAAAAATTCGTCTTAAAATGCCGATTATGAGCTGGTCTTTCGTATGCAGACTTGGTGGAATAGCCAATATAGAAGGAGAGAACAAGTCTGAGGCCACATTAAGCAAGGAATTAGTTGTGTTCTCCCAAGAACAAGACCCAAGTCATGACAACATAGTGGAGGAGCTTTCAGTTTTCTTGTCAAGAATTAACATCAGATTATCTTCCTTCCAAGGCGGTGCTCACGAGAACCCAAAGGATCATGTGTGTCGATTTTTGTCCACTTGTAAAAGTCATGGCTCGGAGCAGAGGCAAGACATGTTCTAGGCTCTATTCCCTTCCACTCTTGAAGGACTAATGGACAAGCGGCACTGTCAATATGCAGAAGACAACCTCCACATGTGGGAAGCCCTGAAGGCAAAATTCAGAGAAGCATTCCAATCAGGTAATTCTATTGAGCGCACACTTGATGAGTTAAAGAGTTTGACCTTACACTTCATGATTACGAAGTGGGTGGAAAAGGCCCTCCCAAGGAGTTCACAACAAAAGCTCTGAGAAATTCTCTGGCCTGATGCCATTCTCAAAGGATTCGAGACATTGGCAAGCAGGATAGAAGAAGCACACATTCATTTTGGAACATACCCAGACAAAAGCACTTCTTCGAACGATGATTCTCTCTCTGAGAAAAGCACTTCTTCGAATGCTGACGAGTATTTAATAACAAGGCAAAAATCACTTCTTTGAACGATGAGAAGAGGAGAGTCTCTAATAGCAAGGCTACCTGATGCCCCAGAAGAGTTCATGATTAAGAAGTGGGTGGAAAAGGCCCCCCCAAGGAGTTCACAACAAAAGCTCTGAGAAATTCTCCGGCCTGATGCCTGTAGGTGGTGAAAAGAAGTGTGTGGGTGCAGGGAATGCAAAATGCACTACTCCTGGAGAAGATGTAAGTACATGAGCACATCAAATCACAGTACCCAAATAGACACTTATCACGAAGCCTTCACATCAACACTAGAAACTACACTTTAGGGCTAAGAGTCGAAGCAACAGTAAGCATGGAGCATAATAGAGCACAAAACCATACTAACTAGAAAGCCCAATGTAACATAATCAGAAGACAAGTGATTATCTCGTGGCATACCACAGCTAACCATACTCCTAATTATACCAAGCAAGCTTCATACCAAGCAAGGACAATAGAATGCAAAACTCAGGGTATTCTTACACAAACGGCATCAAGAAATAACATGAGCAGCAGAAATGCTAACATGAGCAGGATGGCGTGCACAATATACTCTATCTCCTGTAGCCTTTCATGTATATCACACATCCCCCTTTCTCACTTGAGGGTTCTCCTTTTATAGGAGAGAGGTGAGGAACCGGTTACAATAGGAGGGTCTGTTCCATAGGAGTAGTGGGAAGTTAATGCACTAGGCGGTTACATTTGTCAGCCCGGCCGCCTCCGCCTCCAGTACCAGACCTTGTCGTGTAATGATGAGTGGCTGGGTCCCGGTGGCCGCCTTGTCAGGTCTGCCTTGGGCATTCAGTCGCCCAACTCTACCATCCTGGTGCCCAACTCCAGATTTTGGGCGTGTGGTGCCTCGGCCTCTGATGCCTTGGCCACTGATGCCCTGGCCACTGATGCCTTGGCCACTGATGCCTTGGCCACTGATGCCTTGGCCACTGATGCCTTGGTTCCTTGGTGCCATCCATCAAAAATTTGTTCTACAGGTTGCCCGCCACTAGTGTCTCTTCGTCTCGGAGAGATAAGGGAGAGTAGGCCCAAATACATAGAGGAGGTCTTGAAAAATTACATCAGAAAATTGCGGATAGAAAATTCCGAAATACATCATGAGCTATATGAGTTGGAATACATAATCGGCTGCAAAAAGGAAAAATGAGCCCTGCTGAACAAAATAATGTTCCAAAAGTTTTACAACTGTATCAAAATGTAACTATGACACTGTGCGAAAATAAAATACTAGAGAACTATGAGACTAGTCACAGTGAGACTAGTCACATGCAGGTTCTTTCTGCTGGTCTTCATTAGCTTCTTGATTGGGTTCTTTTTGTGGTGGAGTGTTGTCTTCAGTGTCAGATGATGTGAGCAGAGCCTTTAATGCACTAAATTTGGATTTTAGTGCGTCTTTTTGTTTCTTCAAAGTTGCATTTTCAGCCAAGAGGTGCCTGTTTGCTGATGTTAATTCATTGTTTTCAGCCTTCAATCTTTTGGTCCTCTCTTCTTCATCCTGCAAAAATGCTTCCAAATTTTTTACCTTGTCTTCCAGTATTCGTGTCGTCTTGCAGTGAGTAGACATTTCTGCTATCTGCATGTACAGTTCTTTGTTGACGAGACTTACGCGCAGAAATTCTTCACTTAACATATGAGTATAATGGGTCAGCCGATTCTCTAATCGCACACACACCTGCCTGTCTTCCAGCAATTTGTTAGAAATCTCAACAAACCTGTTCTTTGCTACATCCATTTGGCACATATCTTGTAAATGATTAGGGACTACTGGCCATACATGTTTCGTATATTTTTCATTCGTGGAGAGCTTCGCAACACTAGATGCATCAAGAAGGGGGTATGGAGGCATATCTGTCGGAGGGTTGTGGCGAGGGGGAGAATCGAAATGGGGGTGGAAAAGGTAGTATGTCGAATGGGGGTGGGCAGATGGAGCTGTGAGGGATCGTAGTAGGGGGTGGTGTGTGTGTGTGAGGAATAGGTATGGATGTTGGTGGTGGGGGCGAAGTTGGATGAGATGGTGGCTTGGGAGATGGGGAGTGGTGTGGGACGGGTTGTGGAGGGGAAGGGGGTGGGGTGGCACATGGTGGGAATTGGATATGAATCGGATCCCTGGGGGTATCAATGGAAACAGGAGTGGTCATGGAGGAAGCGGGAGGTGGAGTTGGGTTGGAGTGAGATGGGGCAATGGGCGTAGTAGGTAGTGCTGAAGTATGGGAAGTTTGTGAAGGTGGATGGAAGTGAATGGAAGAAGAGGGTTTCTTCGAGGAAGTGGGTACTAACTTGATTGGTGGAAAGGGAGTGATTGGTGGAAAGGGAGTGTTGGCTGATGTGCGTACCTTCTTGGAAGATCTAGCATACCCTTGTTGGTCGATTGGAAGCCTGTCAAGGAGCACTCTGGAATCCTTTTGAATTTTTGCCCTTCTCTTTTTGCGAGGGTGCGCCGTTTGCGGACTTTTTGATGAAGTGTGGCGCGGTACGTCTTTGTCTTTGGAATGGAGAGCGGTAAAATATCTCTTCTTTCTTTCTTCCAGGGACTGAAGTAAAACTTTATGGTATGGGTAGGGCTTTGCTTGGGCAAAGCAAAGAAGGGGTTCACATATCTTTACATCCGTGAAATGAAGATTGTCCTTCAAGAGAAAAAATGCTTTGAATAATATGAGCCTCTGCATCATTACCTGGCTACAATTGGAAGTGGAGAAGCTAGTGGTACATGATGTCTGGAATGGACAAGTCCGCATAGCTGCCTGCTTTTTTAGAATCTGGAATTTCTTGGGTTCCCAACATGAGAGCGAGCTTCTCTTTGGTAATTCGTCCTCCAGAAAGAGAGGGGAAGGACTTGAAGAGTGTCAAGATCTCCATCCCACCGGCTTGAGGATCACCAAGTGAGAGAAGCTTGGCACTTGCAATGGTGAACAAACCCATATTCTTTAATTCCTGTGAAGTAAATGAACTTTGAAGCTTACCACATATGCTTAGGTCCAGCTTCAAGGTGATTTCGTCAGGAATGGAAATGAGTATCTCTGTGGTTGTTGCCACGTTTGCTGAAGATGTAGCTGGATCTTGCTGAATACTCGGTTCTGCTGCTTCTCGAGTGATGTGTTGGTCCTGCTGAATTTCTTGTTCCAGCGACTCTGACTCTGAGGGATTCTCCTCGGAAACCACATAAAGTGAGTCACTCGAATCATCCGATGATTGTCCTGATGCACTTCCAGTGTCCGTCTTGAATTCAGAGAAGGTTTCCTCTATTTCTACAGAGGATGACGCCATGTTTATGTAAAAACTAAAATTGTTGGTGTGGAGCTGGATGATTTCAGAGTATAATGGTTGCTGTCGATGGATATGGATGGATATGGCTTCTGCTGATGTGACTCTTGGGAATCTGATGATTGATGGAGCTGGACCGAATCCTTGAAGCAACGAGGGTTACTCGCGTAGCCGATGATATATGGATGTTTGGTGTGTGCTTTGATGATCGTAGGCAGAAGAGGAGCTGAAGAGATGGGTGGCTATCCGGTGGAGTGGTGAAGATGGACTGAATGAAGCTTGGTTTCTGAGTCGCCTTCTGTAGATCAATGGGTGAATCTGGCCGAGTGTGATGAATCTACCAGGTATGTTTGCGAGAGATTCTAGGAGTATGTGTGCGAGGAAAGACTGCAAGTCCTGGGGGAGGGAGGTGGACCCTTACCAGGATATGCTTTTCGAAGCCATGGGGGCTGAACGAAACTTCAGGATAGCAGGCGGAGGGCCGTGCATATGGAGGAATACGATGTCGCCCCCCTTTGAGAAGAGGTGGACAAGGTAGGGCGTCGCCTAGGCTTAGGGTCGCCCTTGAGAGGTGGAGGGGTCGCCCTGGGTGAGGGTCGCCTAACGGAGGAAAGGGAGGGGGTCGCCCATTGGAGGAGAGTTGGAGGGAGGAAGGTCGCCTAGGTGAGGGTCGCCCTGGGTGAGGGTCGCCCTTTGGCTGAAAGGGAGGGGGTCGCCCCTTTGGCTGAAAGGGAGGGGTTGCCCGTTTGAGGAGATGTGGAAGGGAGGAGGGTCGCTTCATTGGGAATTTGGGAGGAGTGTCGCCCTAGGCCAGGAAGTCGGTCGCCCTCGGCCAACATGTAGAGTTGATTCGGAGGGGAGTCGCCCTGGTTGGGGGTCGCCTTAACTGGAGGCAAGGAAGGGGTCGCCTAGGGCGAGGGTTGCCCAAGGAGGCAAGGGAAGGGGTCGCCTAGGGCGAGGGTCGCCCAAGGGGAAAGTTGGGAGGGAGTCACCTAACTATGTAATAGGATGAGTGTCGCTCATGGAAAGGTTTATTGATGTGGAATGGAGAAGAGGGAGGGTAAAGGGAGATGCACTATATCGAAGAAGAGTGGGTGGAAAAATGTAGGGTATGCCGAGGGTTTGAATGCTGAGAGAGGTCGTATATGGAGTTGGTAGGAGGTCACGGAAGGGAAGGTTAGAGGTAGGTATAGATAGGTAATCCTATAATTGGAGGGTCAACCATGTTGCTTCTGCGGCATATTGGGGGGAAAAGGCTAAGGTGGTTGCGGCATATTGAGGGGAAAAGGCTAAGGTGGGTTGCCCATGTTGCAGGAGAAAGAGAATGGACGCCTTGGTTGGATATTGAGGTTGGCATGGAGGGGAACAATTGTTGGTTGAAAAGGAAGAGGGTCACATTGTTGAGAAGGAAGAGAGTCAGCTGAGAAAGAAAGAAGAAGTTTATGTTGGCACAGTGAGGGGGAAAGGGAGGAGTGCCGCCCATAGGAGAGACAAGGATGAGAGTCGCCCATCTGGTCACTAGGAGTGAATGCCCCAAGTGGTCGATGAAATGGAGTCGCCAAGGTGTAATTGGGAGGGGGTCGCCTCATGGGGTTTTGGTAGAGGGTCGCCCAAGGGGTCTTGGTAGAGAGTTGCCTAAGTAGAAGGTTGCCCATGGGGTCTTGGTAGAGAGTCGCCCAATGTGAGGATGGTAGAGGGTCGCCCAAGGGTTCGTGGTAGAGAGTCGCTCAAGGATGGTAGAAGGTCGCTTAAGGGTTCTTGGTAGAGAGTCGCCGAGGGTGGGCCTAGAGGTCCTTAGCTTAGAGAGGTGGCCGAGAAGGAAAAGGCTCCAAGAAAAAGGAAGGAGATCCTTGGTGATAAGAAGTTTGAACAGATAAATGAGTTATGTGAAGAAGACAGAAGAGAAAAGTCCAATATGTACATTAGGAAATGACGAGAGCTAAAGAGAACAACGTAGGGAACAACATATAGGTATGTACGCTATATACAAGGCAAATACTCTCTTCTCTATTTTTCCACATAGGGTTTTAGCTTTGATTTATTGACTAAGGGGAGGATTGTGCCTGTCAAGGTGGAGATTTGTACTGCTCCTTTTGGAAGTGTGCGTATGACCCTAAAAGGTCCGTTCCATCTTGGCATCACCTTCTTCTTAGCCTTCTTTTCAAATAAGCGCGGATGGTACATCAAAACTAAGCTCCCTTCCCTAATTTTTGATTTCCAGAGATGTGCATCATGATTTTGTTTCCTTTTTTCCTGTACTGTCACTAGAGTATCATTACCTATCTTTCTCTTTTCTTCTAGAAGTTGTAGCCTTACAATGTTTGCTGAGAGAGTGCTAGTAAGTTCAGGATTTCGATTGGTTCCCACGCGGTTGGAGCCATGCAAGAACTCAAAAGGAGCAATTGCTTGTATTCCATACAATAGTTCAAATGGAGTATGACCTGTTGTGGCCTTGAAAGAGGTTCTGTATGCCCACAAGGTTCCAAGATATGCCTGTCCCCAAGTATCAGGGAACTGTAAACATGTTTTCCTTAGTAGGAGCATAAGGACCTTATTTGTGCTCTCTGCTTGCCCATTTGCCCTTGGGTAATAAGCAAAGGACTTCTTATGGAAAATTTGATACCTGTTAAAAATCAAAGTCAACACCCTATTGACGAAATGGGACCCTTGATCTGTTGTAACCTCTATTGGACATCCATATCTGCAAAAGATATAATTATACAAGAAGTGAGCTACCGTTTCCGCAGTACAGTCCTTACTCGCTATAACCTCAGCCCACTTAGTAGCATAATCGGTTGCCACTAAAAGATACTTTGCACCTGAATCTTGTGCTACTGGGAAAATAGGGCCGACAAAGTCTAGTCCCCAGTGCTCAAATGGTTGCCAAGCCATAGAGATATTGAGAGGCTGATTCCTTTGTCGTGTTGGTTTGGGCGCACATCGTTGGCAAACATCACATGCCTTGGCAAACTTAGTGGCATCTCTAAAGAGATATGGCCACCATAGGC
Organism: Ceratopteris richardii; assembly: GCA_020310875.1. NCBI lineage: Eukaryota > Viridiplantae > Streptophyta > Polypodiopsida > Polypodiales > Pteridaceae > Ceratopteris > Ceratopteris richardii. The sequence continues at coordinate 7,000,249 of CM035439.1, forward strand.
CGCTTTGGAGTATTCTGAGTGCAGTGATATGCCCCGGAAAATGACCACTAGACTTTCCTTCATGTGCCAATTGAAGAACACTTTCCGTTTCATGTGGTTGAAGACACCTTCTGTACATCCCATCAGGGCCAACCTTATAGAGGGTATCCTTTGCCATCATGAAATTCTTACTTTTTAGGAGGAGTCTACGCTTTTCCAATGGAGTGGACCCAGTATGAAATTGGCCCTTCCCTAGGAGGATTAAATCATCGTACCATGTCGGTGCCATATTTACCTTGTAGATTTGGCTGTCTGGGAAATCATCTTCTACTCCCTTTGTTGCTTGTCCTGGATGCCTGATGCGAGAGAGATGGTCTGCAATGACATGCTGCCTACCGCTTCTCTGTACAATTTCAAAATCAAATTCTTGGAAGAGAAGCAACCATCTCCATACTCTTCCTGCAACTTGCGGCTTATTCAACAAATATTTTAAAGCTTGATGGTCCGTAATTACGGTGAATGTAGTGCCTAAAAGATAGTGCCTGAATTTTTTGAGGGCAAATACAATAGCCAATGCTTCCCTTTCTGTGGTGCTATAGTTCTTTTCTGCTTTTGAGAGGAGTCTACTTGCGTAGTGAATGGGTTGATCTAACTTGTGTACCTCGCTTGGTTGAGTCAATAAAGCTCCTACTGCATACAAACTTGCATCTACATGCACGTGGAATGTCTTTGACCAATTTGGTGAAATTAGTATGGGTGCAGATGCCAACCTTTGTTTTAGATAAGTAAATGCTGACTCCTCTTCTTCAAACCATTGAAAAGGAAAACTTTTGCTTGTAAGTCGTGAAAGTGGTCGTGCTGCCTCGGCATACATGCGTATAAACTTGCGGTGATATCCTGTGTGCCCGAGAAAGCTTTGGACCTCTTAAGCATTTATAGGTCTCGGAAGCTTGAGAATTGACATTACCTTATCTGGATCTGGAGTCATCCCTTTTGCAGAGACCACATGCCCTAACAGGGTACCTTGAGTTACCAAAAAATGACATTTGTTAGGGTTAAGTTTCAAACCTGTTTCTCTGCAACGCTGGAACACTTGTTCTAATTGCTTCAAATGTTCTGGCACATTTTCTACTGCAGTAGTGCATTTCTACTGCAGTAGTGCAGGCTGCTCCAGAGAAGGCCGAAGAATTTTAGGAGCAACTTGTTGAAGATTAGATACACCGTCCTATTAAAAGTGGCTGGTGCATTTCTAAGACCGAAAGCCATTTTGGTGTAGATATAGGTTCCCCAAGGAGTTACAAAGGCTATTTTTGGCTGATCGTTAGGATGGATTTCCAGTTGATTGTATCCACTGAAACCATCCATGAAACTGTATAGCATATGTCCCGCCACATCTTCAATCACTTGTTCAGAAAAGGGAGTGGGAAACCCGTCAGGGATGGTTACCTTATTTAATGCTCGGAAATCCACACAAACTCTGATTTTATTAGGCTGCTTCTTAGGTGCTATAACCATAGAGGACAACCATTCTGAATGCTCTATTGGGACTATGATTCCTGCTTCCTCCATTTTCTGGATTTCCTTTTTGACTGCTTCTGCATATTTGGGATTTAACCTATACATCTTCCCTCTAATTGGCCGAGCTTCATCCACTAGAGGAATAGTGTGTATTCCGAGTTCTTTTGGTATTCCTGTCAAATCCTTGTAACTCCATGCAAATATATCTTTAAAATTCTTCATGAATGTTATTACCTCTGTGAGCAGAAGAGGGTGTTCCCACAACCAACTTGCGAGTAAAAGATTCTGTGGATGTCCGTCTTCCCCCAAGTTGACTTCTTTAACTGGCTCCAAAATTGCCTCTTCCTCGTCCTTGAACAGCATCTGCTTTGTGAATGCTGGACTATCATTGATAATGATTTCCTCGGTCTTTTCCTGTGTCCATCCTACTGGAACTTCCGCCAATGGAAAAATGCTTTCCACTAGTTTTTCTTCTGTTTTGCTTGATTCAATCTTTTCTTTTCCTTCAACTCCTTTCAGAATTTTACCTCTTCGAAAATCTTTGGCTGGCTCGCCTAATACTACAGACTCCACAATAATAGGTTCATCTGCCTCTTTATCCATGATTGCTACCGTGAAGCATGTAACATTGTTGGTCTCCTCTATCCAATCCATGATGTCCCCTAGGTCTTCATTGGATAAATTTTCTCCTTCATCAACTTCTTCCTTGATGTCATGTGATGTTGTCTTACATGGTTCTGTGTGAGGCGTTCCGGATGCCCATTGAGCCGCCCAGCCAATTGTAGGAGTAGCCCAAGGTGGCGGATAAGCTGCCCATTCAGGTGCCCAATGTGGGGATCTTTGAGCAGAGAATGGAGCCCAAGCTTCTGGAGCGACCCAGCTACTCGGAGGCGGAGACACCCAGCTTGGACAATGAGGTGGAGTCGCCCAGCTGGTGGGAGGTGGAGGCGGCGCCCAAACTGAAGGTTCAGTCGCCCAGTTATTTAGGGGTGGAGGTGGAGTCGCCCAATTGGGAGGAGGTGGAGCAGGTGCCCTAGTTTGATTAGGAGGTGGAGAGGGAGTCGCCCAGTTGGGAGGAGAAGAAAGTGATACCTCTTGATCTTCCAAAACCCATGGTGGAGGAGAAGTGGCCCAAATGTTTGCTCCTTCTGGTATAGTTCGTCGTTCCTCTTCTCTAGTGCTATTTTTTTTTCTTCCTGTGCGTTCTGCTCTGGATGTAGAACAACTTGAGAAGTACCTAGGGCTTCATCTGTTCCTCCTTCCATCTGGAGTTGTCTCATCACCTTGTCTGGTCCGGCCACCCATAAGGTGTCACTTCCCCAGTCATGTACCGCTTTACTGTGGCGTAGCCATGGTCTTCCTATCAACAAAGGAAATCCTCCCTTCACCTTAGGGAGTGTTATTACCACAAAATCCAACACAAATTTTAAGTTATGTATGATGACTTCAACCTTTTCCACTATGCCTAATGGGCTTACTTTGCTTTGGTCTGCCAATGATACTGTAAAGTGAGCATCTTTAGTTGGTTTCAGATTTAGCAATGTCATGGTGTACTCCGGCATCAGATTAATACCAGATCCTCCATCAACTATCACTCCTACCAAAGGAGTTCCCTTGATACTTACAGTTAGTCTAGGACTCTTGTAATCAGTGAGAGGTGCCATCCTAGATGGTTCTGAGCTATAAGTTGATGGTACAGGTGTTTGTTGGGAAATTAGAGAAGTGAAGCCTTGCCCGCCACTTAATATGGTGCTAGGGTCTAACCCATTTATGGCAGCCATTACTTCTCCTCTGAACCCAGGACTCATTGCTAACAAGTTATATAGAGATACCTGTTGGTAGGTGCTCTGCAAGACTTGAACTGCAGTGAGGAAGCCTTCTTGGTTGTTCCTTGAAGTAGATCCATGCTGGAAGTGCCTTAGGTCCTCTTTAGATACTGCATACGCTTTGTCAATAACTTGCTCATTACTATCTTTATCTCTTCCTACTCTTCCTAGTGAGATTTTTGCTTTGTCTTGGTGGTGGTTGGCTCCATGAGAAGGTTCATGCTCCATGGTCCTTTTTCCTTTGTCTTTTGATGAATCTGTTGCTTCTTTTGCAGCATCTTTCAAAGCTGCCTTCTGTTTTTGTGCCCTAGTCATGACTCCGGAAAGTTCCTCAAGTTGGACTACTCGGGTGCTTGGGGAGCCTACATTGCCGTTATCATTAGATACTGTGATCATATGCAGGGGGCAAGAGTTAGGGCAGTCCTTCGTATAATGATCCCTTGTTTCAGGACAATTTTTGCATGGTGGAGCATCCTCAGAAAGCGAACATTTACTTTGGAAGTGTCCATACTCCCCACATCTGTAGCACATTATAGGCCTAGGTGGTCGATTCTGACGAGGCCTACCTTCTTGCCGTTGAGGTCCTTGATTGGTGTAAAAAGTTGTTACAGGAGGCGTTGTAGTGGATGGTAATGGTGGCTGCCCCAACAAGGAGGATTGAGCCACTCCTACCCATTGAGCTACTGGAGGTTGTCCTGGCATCATAGTTTGATTTCCAAGACCCTTTAGAAAATAACAATCCTTGGCCTCATGGCCACCCTTGCCACAAAACTGGCATGTTAGCTTCCTTGGACATTCTTGTGATGTGTGTCCTTGGGTACTACACAGAGAACACCACATTCCAGTTCTTACCTCCCTTAATGTCTTGAGTTCTTCAAGCTCTTGTCGTAATTGAGCAAGACCTTCTGAAGTTCCCTTGTCCTCTTCTCGATTCCTTTGCAGCTTTAAGGTCTCTAGTTCCTTCCTCAAGGCTGTCACCATGTTTTCATCTTGGGGGAAGGTTTTTCCCGGATGTGCTCCAAAATGAACCCGTGCAGCCTCAATCCTTGTGGCAGCTTCTTCAAATTCTCTCAAAGTGGCGTCTGGTCTCAGCAGCTCTCTTAGCTTCTGCTGGGTGGATTTCGGCAAGGCCTTCTCCACCCACTTCTTGACAAGGAAATCTCCTGGTGGTTCCGACAATCTTGCTACTAGTGACCTTGCCCGCGTCATAAGTTCTGAAAATGATTCTCCCATATGCAAGATTAGATTCTCAAGTTCATCCAAGGTTCTTTCTGTAGAGTTACCTGGCCGGAATGCATCTGTAAACTCGGTCCTCAATGCTTCCCATGTCTGGAAATGGTTTTCCGCGTACTGGCTGAACCATTTGTCCGCCAGTCCTTCAAGAGTCGATGGAAAGAGAGCAAAGAATGCGTCCTGCCGTTGTTGTAAGCCTCTGCTCTTACAAATTGAAAGAAATCTTCGTACATGATCTTCGGGATCTTCATTAGCACCTCCATGAAATGAAGAAAATCTGATATTGATTCTTGACAAAAGAGCGGAAAGCTCCTCTGCCATGGCCTTGTTAAGAAGAGTGCGTTGAAGTAGAGTCTTTTGAGTTTTAGTTTTGTCGTCTAACCCTTCTATTCTAGAGACTAGGCTTGAGTCTAACCCTTCTATTCTAGAGACCAGGCCAGAAACAGAGAGACTTCTCATGGGTGTTTGGTAAGGATCTGGCCGTCTTCTGTGATAACACTTGATTGGTGTCTTCTTAGGGTTTAGCTGCTTCTCCTTGCTAGCTCTGGTGTGGGTCATGGACCATCTTTGGAACTACTTCTGAAAGAGGAAATCGCCCCAATGAAGAGGTCGCCGGGGAGGAGTCCTCGCCCAAAAAGAGGTTACTCCAGTGGGGGAGTTGGGGGAGGAGAAGTTGACGCCCAAGGGGCGAAAACGGAGGATAGGAGGAGTAGTCGCCCAAGCCAGGAGCCGGAGAGGATGTGGAGGAGTAGTCGCCCAGAAGCCAAGAAGGAGGATGAGGAGGAAGAGGGTGGTCGCCTAGGAAACCAACAGAGGAGGAGGAATCGCCCAAGAATCCAAAGAGGAGGAGAGTCGCCCACAAAAATTGAGGAGGATGAGGAGCAGTCGCCCCGGAAGGTAGGAAGGAGTAGGAGGGAAAAAGAGTAGTCGCCCAAGAGGGTAGGAAGGGGGAGGAGGGAAAAAGGTGGCTCTGGGCACTCAATCCTAGATAATTACTCAAAGGAAAGGGTACTTAATTCTAAGTGATTTCTCAAATAACGAGAAATCTCCAGAAGCCCAGTCCCACCGGGCGTGCCAAATTTTCACCTGTAGGTGGTGAAAAGAAGTGTGTGGGTGCAGGGAATGCAAAATGCACTACTCCTGGAGAAGATGCAAGTACATGAGCACATCAAATCACAATACCCAAATAGACACTTATCACGAAGCCTTCACATCAACACTAGAAACTACACTTTAGGGCTAAGAGTCGAAGCAACAGTAAGCATGGAGCACAATAGAGCACAAAACCATACTAACTAGAAAGCCCAATGTAACATAATCAGAAGACAAGTGATTATCTCGTGGCATACCACAGTTAACCATACTCCTAATTATACCAAGCAAGCTTCATACCAAGCAAGGACAACAGAATGCAAAACTCAGGGTATTCTTACACAAACGGCATCAAGAAATAACATGAGCAGTAGAAATGCTAACATGAGCAGGATGGCGTGCACAGTATACTCTCTCTCCTGTAGCCTTTCATGTATATCACACATCCCCCTTTCTCACTTGAGGGTTCTCCTTTTATAGGAGAGAGGTGAGGAACCGGTTACAATAGGAGGGTCTGTTCCATAGGAGTAGTGGGAAGTTAATGCACTAGGCGGTTACATTTGTCAGCCCGGCCGCCTCCGCCTCCAGTACCAGACCTTGTCGTGTAATGATGAGTGGCTGGGTCCCGGTGGCCGCCTTGTCAGGTCTGCCTTGGGCATTCAGTCGCCCAACTCTACCATCCTGGTGCCCAACTCCAGATTTTGGGCGTGTGGTGCCTCGGCCTCTGATGCCTTGGCCACTGATGCCCTGGCCACTGATGCCCTGGCCACTGATGCCTTGGCCACTGATGCCTTGGCCACTGATGCCTTGGTTCCTTGGTGCCATCCATCAAAAATTTGTTCTACAATGCCATTCTCAAAGAATTCTAGACATTGGCAAGCAGGATAGAAGAAGCACGCATCCATTTTGGAACAAAAGCAGTTCTTCGAACGATGATTCTCTCTCTGAATTGCAAAGAGAGCTAGCGGCTCTCAAATTACAAAAAGCTTCGAGGGAGGAGAAAGGTAACTGCATGCAAGACATAGATGATTTGGCACAAATAAGGCAAGAATTGGAAGAACTCAAGGCCTTAAAAGAGGTACATTTAGGTTTGTGGTGCTCACTTTGAGCTAGTCAAGGACACACTATGCAGGAATGTGTCAGGCATGTTTTATACCAATTTTGAAGAGAAGGAGGCCACAAAACTAAGGACATTTATTTTCTAAAAGGTATGGGAGTTCAAAACGTGATGCAGGGACAACCCCCAGGTGTGCGATGGGTGATAATTGCCCTGTCTTCTCTTTTGGGAGGGCCACCCATCGCTGGTTCTCCTTGGAGAAATATACTCTGAAACATGCTCTGAGCTTAGTTGAAGGCAGACAATGAATCCCATAAAAATAGGCCAGCTTGTAAGACACAAGCTTGAGAAAATAAGCAAGATAAGAACATTGACAGTGCACCATTAGTGACCAAGAAGGAGCAGCCAGTCAAGTGTTAATTATTTCATAAGCATGACACTATAGATGTTACAGGTCCATCACTGTAGAACAAGTAAAGAGTCTTTACAAATGCAAGTATCAATGTAGTACATCAATGGCATGCTAGTTGGCTCTACGAGATGTACAGGAGATAGAATTCAGAGAATAATTGACGTAGGAGTATATGGAATTATAAGATTGTACAAAGAGTATACAGAGATAATATAACCAATACACATACACCCAGAAACGGAAATAGAACAGACAAAGGACGCAATTAGGTATAACATACACAAACACACACAGAAATTTGGTGAGGGGTTCTCTTTTTCATATCCAAGTTTGACATCTTTCCATTATGTTTGTAGCTTCGCTGGACCCATGTTAGGGACTGGCTCTCCTTGGAGAAGTATACTCTGTAACCTGCTGTGAGTTTAGTTGAAGCAGACGATGAACACCCAAAAAATAGGCAAGCATGTAAGAAATAATAAGCTTGAAAAAATAAGAGGGATAAGAACTTCGACGGTGCACAATTAGTGACCAAGAAAGAGCAGCCAGTCAAGTGTTAATTATTTCATAAGCATGACACTGTAGATGTTACAGGTCCACCACTGTTGAACAACTACCAAGAATTTGCAAAAATATCCTAGTGAAAATTCTCTCTCTCTCTCTCTCTATCTCTCTCTCTCTCTCTCTCTCTCTCTCTCTCTCCCCCCCTCTCTTACACACACACACACACACACACACACACACACACACACACACACACACACACACACACACACACACACACACACACACACACACACACACACACACACACGCGCGCGCGCACAAACTGACTGTAGAAGAGAGACCTGGGACCCAGGAAGTGAACACCTCCCAGGACACCTACTCATGGGAGTTTGTCCTTAGCTGAAGTATACCCTGTAACATGCTTGTGCAGAGAGACACTTCACAAATGCCCAAGTCCTCAAGATGGTATAGGAAGATCGGAGAGTCAAAAAGGAGCTTGCAAAGAATATCACAACTCACCAAAGCATAAATTGCATCACACAAAAAATAGAAAATATACTTCAGCTGATGACAAGATACACAACCTAAATAGCCACACAACCTGCTGCCACTTGCCCACCCTTGAGGTTACCTATGCAGTCGCGCTTACTAGCAAGGCTCCCTTTGCACCAGAAGCACAAGTAGTTAGCAACCAACTAGTGCACTAGACCTCAAGGGCTTGACGACTGCCAACACACTCACGGACCAAAGTATAGCTTCAGATAACACAGTATGCAAAGAACAGATGATAAAACATCCAAAGAACAGTCCGGCACAGTCAACTCAAGACATCCAAATCATAGTCCCAACTCTTGCCAAGAACTTCTCGATACACTACAAGACTCCGCTAAAGACTAGCCCCAAAACTGGGCAAGTAGCTTAATTGCAGAGATACAACAGAGAGATAAAGTACTACAATAGGGTACACAGATAAACAGAGCAACAGTAATCTAAGTATTCATACACCGACAACTTGACAAGTAATCTCCAGTAGTCACAATGAGTGTCCAACAACTCCATATATAGATATCAGGAAGCCATATGAGTTGCTCTGCATGATCCCAGATGATCCTTGGAGGAGGGCAAAAATGCCTCCTGACACGGACTCCACACCACAAAATGGCTTGGAAGGCGGTCAGGCACAAGGTGGCTACCTGCAGAGGGAAGTTACTCAAGTGGGCCACGAACCCTGGCAGAGTAACCACTTTGTAATTACTCCCCACCGGCTGGCCTCTGACAATCACATAATTTCGGAGGTGACTTCAATTGTGGTTATCTTCTTTGTTTGGTCCTAGTGGTAGCCCAAGCACTTGGGAGTCTCCTAGCCAAAGTGGGCGAGTGTTGGTGCTGACGATGAGATGAAAGCCACTCAGTTTAAGAGGGCGAGTGGTGGAGCACCCAAGTGGGTAGCCAAGTCTAGAAGGGCAAGTGGAGTAGGAGGTGACCTTTTTTTTTTTTTTTTTTTTGGGGGGGGGGGGTCGCCCAAGCGAAAAGGGAGAGTGGTTTAAGAGATTTTTGGGTCATCTATCCTTGAGAGGCGAGTGGAGTCGTCTTGGGTCGTCAAACCTTGAGGGAAGACCATACATTGAAGTACAAGAGTGATTGGGGAGACCATATAACTTGGAGGTACAACACACGGGGCGACCAACACTTGATGAGGAACATGAATCTTGGGAGAGCACGTGGGATGCCAAGAAGTAAGGGCAACCAAATTCTTCACAAGAGATGCACAATTGGGGTGACATCCATGGAGGTATGTTGAATGGGTGTGGAGGGAGAGTGGGTGAGGTGGAGTGCGTGTGGGTGAGGTTGGAGGGCGAGTGGGTGAGGTTGGAGTGTGGAGTGAGACCATCATTAGGATGGAGGAAACTCAAGAGAGGCCAAATTGGGGCTACCATATATCTGACAAAAGGGGAAGACCCTTTTACTGTTTGACCCATCCACTATATATTTGTTGTGCTACATTGAACATACAATTTACAAAGACTCACAAAGACATAAAAACACATATTAAAACACACAAAAACTCTTACAATTCCTCTCCTAACTTGAAACTAGAATAAGAATATAAAATGCACAGAAATAATCCTTCCTCTTTTCAATCAATCTATGAAAGGATATAGACAATAAGATAGTGAAAAGATGGGCAAATGTGTACAAATCTGTAGGTTGGGAAATGGAAAGTGTGTGGGTGCAGGGAATGCAAAATGAACTACTCCTGGAGCACATTTAAGCACATGGGCACAATGCACATTAAAGAACATTACCATAATGCACACTTATCACCAAGCCTCCGTATAACCACTACAAACTACACTTAGGAGTAAGAGTCACAACAGCAGCAAGCATGCAGCAGAATAGAGCACAAGACAACACCTTGGTTGCTTGTCAGGTCCGCTTGTCGTCTTGATGAATCTCGACATGCCGTCGCCCTTCTCCAGAACTTGGGAGTCTTGGCACCCAATCTGGACGTCTTGGTGCCGAACTCCAGCTTTTGGATGTCTTGGCACCCAACTCCAGTTTGTGGACGTCTTGGCGTCCAACTCCAGATTTTGGATGTCTTGGCGCCCAACTTCAGCTTTTGGACGTCTTGGCGCCCAACTCCAGATTTTGGATGTCTTTGCGCCCAACTCCAGCTTTTGGATGTCTTGGTGCCCAGTTTTGAGATTTGGTTTCTTGGTGCCCATCCTTTACTGTTTTCTTCAAAAAATTTATTCTACAAAATCTAACAAGCTTAGATTTATAGCTGAATTCATAGCTGCAAATCTAACAATTTTTTACTTATGTATGATGTGAAAGATCTAAACATAATTTGAATTCTTTTCTTGAATAAAATTATTCTCTTCTTGAGAATCATCTTTTGAGAAGAGTTGTCCTCTTGAGCTACATTAGCTTCTTCCTTTTTTTCTTTAACAGAATGTTCCACTATGATTGCATCTAGCACATATCTTGCACGGATGAACCTTAAAACAAACTGACTCCTCATAATTATCGTGGCCACAATGCTTAGACTTTCTTTCTTTTATCTTTTTCACATTCTTCTTTGAAGTCATTGCAAACACACCTTCAAGAACTGCATTGCTTGAGAATCTCTTCATCTCCTCTTTGCAAAGTGCATGTATATCTCCATCAAGTGTTGGATCTAATATATCATAAGATGGTGGTAAGCTTTTTAATAATATCATATGTGACAGGTAAACCAATTGAAACCGATTGAAGTATACGCTTTTAAAAATATCTAAGTGTTCAGAGATTGATTGATCTCAGACATTTGTCGATCAGAGAATTCGATCATGAGTCACGAGTGTTAACATGGATCGTTTAGATCTTGCTCCAAAGAGTATCTCTAGCTTAATCCAAGCTTTTGCTACAAACATAAGATCAGAGATATGATGTATATAGTCATCTAATAAGCTCAATCCAACGATAGAAAAGGCTCTCATGTTTTGCTTTTTGGTTGCGTCCACTTCCTTGAGGTGTTGAAGAAATAAGATGGGGTTTGCTAAAAACCAACATTTGCTGGTTTTGAAGTTAAAGCTTGTGGTTAAATTTCTGTCGCATGAAACTATGACAACAACTGCTAGAACATGTGGTTGCTCGTAAAGAATCAATATTTAATGAGATGGAATGAGAGGCAAACATCCTTATGTCTCTCCTATACCCCCTCAAAGTGCCTACTATTTATTACTTGGGATCAACTGTTACATTATCAGAAAAGAGTGTAATGAACTTGGTGAAGTCCTATGCTAGACAGTGTTTGAATGCTATTTCCAAGGTTCCTGTATGTACAAGTTGGGAGCAGCTTGTGGAAGGAAATGACTGCAATTGCTAGGTTGTTTTACATATATTAATTGCCAGATGGAGGCATAAAGGTTGGATCATGCTGGGATTAGGCAACGGTGGGTCGCTCAAATAGATCTGTTTATATTCTTTTCCAAAAACGGGCTGGTTTCAGCAATGTTAGCAATAGGATGGGGGCTGAAGAAAACCAACACATTTGCTGGATTTACAGGAACCAAAATCTTTGGGTAAAACGTATGTCATTAAAGAAGGGAGTTTTCCTTTGGAAGGTCGTCTGGAAATTTGAAGTTGGTCTTCATTAGTAAAGCCACTCTCCCCAAGGATCCAAGTTTCTGATGTGGAGATTGTGGAACGTTCAAGCCATAATTGAGACTATGCAGCAGTTTGAGCCTTTAGACATTAAAAACTGGTGGCTGAAAGCTTAGTCAGGACCATCTACTTTCTCCGCATTAGTAAGTATAAGATTATCCTCAGACTTTGTGATGGAAATGTGTTTGGATATTAAACCAGTCGATGGTACTGAGTGTACACCGTGCAG